>JAIUCT010007241.1:3601-44702 GCA_021307375.1 Tetraneura akinire
CGCTTACCAACACATTTTGCGATTCATTTTTATATTATAGAAGATTAATATACTATAATACATAAAAAAATATATTTTAAATTAATATTAATATAAATTCAAAATCCCCTTAATATATATTTTTAAGTATTACATGTATTATATTAATTATTTAATAATTCATAATATTATATGAATTATGAATATGTGTTAGCCCAATATATTTATTAGAATTATCTATATATTAAAATTAAATTATTATGATGTAAAATTTACCATTGCTTATTAGTTATTAGTCATTATGTTATAAATTTATATTATAAGTTTTGTTAACTCTAGTCATTAATGATCTGTATGTACACATACTCCTACTGTGTTGTTTTTAACGATTTAATTAATTATTTATTAAAATATATAAAATAAAATGATTATGTTATTTATTTTATTTTGTAAATAAGTTTTAGAGTTTTTCCAGCAATAATTCTAATTTTTCTCGCCGTAAAAACCATCCTTGAACTTCAAGGAACATTTTAAAAAAAGATTTGGCCAAATTGGTCCAGGCGTTGTTGAGTTATGCGCTTACCAACACATTTTGCGATTAATTTTTATATTATAGATAGATATTATGTATAAAATTATTCAACTATTTAATTATTTTATTGTAACCCGGCAATGACGGGTAATTCAGCTAGTACTAATAATAATATATAATATAACCAAATATCGATATCAAAAACCGCGATATATCGAATCAAAGTATCGATATTTTCGACCCACATCCCTACATACGGCAAACTTAAAAGTCTAATAACTATGTAAATAATTATTTTTTTTTTACTTTTCTCTTTTAATGGCTCATTTGCTCACCGAGTACTTGCATTAGAAAAAAAAAATGATGAAAATCGGTCCAGTAGAACTTCAGATATAACTGTTATAAGAAATCGCCTCACCTTTTAATAATATATAAAGATAAAGATACTATTTAATATTTATATTTTTAATTTACTAAATAAAAAAAAATATATTATATTATTTATTATTTTAATACTATATCATTTTTACATATTTATAATTTAAATTATATACATATTAGTATTAAAGAGGAAGTCTTCTTTTTTGTGAAAAAGTTTTAAATTCATCAATAATGGCATCTATCGCTATGTCAGATACTAATTTTTGCTCAATGAATAAAAATAGCAATGCGATGTTCTTATCCCATATTGCTTCTTAATTTATTTTTTATAATAGCCA
This sequence comes from Tetraneura akinire, assembly GCA_021307375.1. Lineage (NCBI taxonomy): Eukaryota > Metazoa > Arthropoda > Insecta > Hemiptera > Aphididae > Tetraneura > Tetraneura akinire. The sequence goes on from JAIUCT010007241.1 coordinate 4,832, forward strand.
TTTTAGAAAAGCTTCTTTAAAAAACAATAAAAATACCTATTCCAAATATAAAATAATATTATATTATTTTTCATTTCATCAATTAAATGCTAATCGGCCTTTTTGGATATTACAGATGGAACATACGCTGCCCTCGTAGTCACGCCTATGTTTTATATTGTTATTTAGTAAAACATACAAATTATATATAATCAATATAAAAATTGGGGGCTAATGAAATAAATGTTCTATGTTGAGAAATAAAACATGAAGTTTACATAAATTATAATCCACAGAAAAACAAATTACCTTCACTATTATACTTTTTTTAATATTTTGAGAGTATTCTTACTAATTATATTAAAATATTCATTTACTTAAATAACTATATTTTGTTAGGTAATACCCTTTTTATAATTATTTTTTTTATTATTCAAGACGAGGTCCCTGTAATTGTAGCAGATCCAATAGTTGATGCTCCAATTGATGATGAAGCTCATGGTCTGTAAAATATTTTATTATTCTATGATTATTAATTATATCAGTAACTAAAAACTAAATATATCAGTGATTGTATATTACCTGGTTTGACATTGTTTTAACTCGATATGTGTTTTTCGTCTTGTAATGTTTTAAAATATAATTCATAATTATTATATGTATAAGATATTTGAAATGTGAAGAAACTGTTACTCGTGGTTGTCCAGCAACTGGTTCCATTTCAAGTGTTGTAAATAATATATTTACATTACGGAGGTTACACAACCATCCTGTCAGGCCATCAGATAATGACATGCGGCAGTTGAGACATGATTTAGGAGTACGATGTATACAGCAAACTACACATTCATTTGTAGCTCGTAATTTGTATATGGAAACTATTCTTAAGTAAATATTTTCATTACTAACATTTGAGATAAATTAATGTATTTTCACTCGTTTTCAGTATTCTTATACAGTGAATTAATATTTGATGTTTAATTATTTATGTTATTTTAATATATTTGAAATTATTCGGTAATTACCTAAGTCATATTTTATCTTTTATCATTTAAGCTATCCGGGAGGTGCTAAGGACTACACATTTTTGCAAGCTGTAGAGCGAATGCGTAAAATTCGCAAATGTGTATTCCCACCTACAGACGCGCAGTGCCGCAAAAACCGCAGGGGCAGCCGGGGCAATGCCCCGGTAAAAGGGCCCTTGGGGTTGGTTGAGGGGCCCCGCTATCGGCCTATCCGCCTATCATCGTATATCATCGGAGTCATTAAATTATGTTTTAAAATATAAATTATAAAAGGTACATTTATTTTTATAAATTATCTTATTTTAGATTCTGAGCGAAGCGAAGAATGTATTGGTTTTACAATGATGTGTGATTTTTTTTGTTTTTTTTTTTATTCTGTAAACATTTTTACTACCCGAAATAATGCTCCGATTATCACGAATAGGGTATGTTTCCGGTAGCAAAGTGGATCTAGTTGGTACTTTATTTAGGTCATTTTTCGAATTTCTCAAAATTGACCCTAAGCGGTAGAAAAAACTTCAAAAAAATGACGAAAAAACGGCATTTTTCACGAAAAATGAAATTTTGACGAATTCGATTTCTATATTTCTCGATAACTCGGGCAATTTTTAAGATAGAGACTTGAAAATTTTTTTGGGTGTTCACATAGCTACTATATATATGTGGTATAATTTTGGAACCGTTATGTTAATTTTTCTACAAAATATTGGACTTTGAATATTTCGTAAAATTCTCGTTTTTACGTATATAATGTTTGATAAAATTGGCATTTTTGGGTATTTAGGTCTGAAAATTTTACTGAAATATACTTACATATTCTTTAACATCATACTAAAATATTAAAAAAATCCCAAGTCACAATTTTTTTTTATAGCTGTTTTAAGTTGATATTTTTAGTAAAACGAAAATCTTAGAATCCATACGTATAAATAAATATTTTGATAACACTTTTACTACCCGAAATAATGCTTAGATTTTCACGAATAGCGAGTTTCAGATGTAAAAGTGGATGTAGATGGTACTTGATAAAATTGGCAATTTTTGGTATTAGGGTCTGAAAATTTTACTGAAGTATACTTACAAATTACTTAACATCATACTAAAATATTAGAAAAATCCCTAATCTCAATTTTTTTTTATAGCTGTTTTAAGTTGATATTTTTAGTTCAAACGAAAATTATAATCTGACTGAACTTCGCTCAGAAACGTTTTTACGAATGCAATGATTTATCATTGCATTCAAATTCTAATTAAAATTAAACGCTATGATTCGCACACCTGTATCCTGTGCGGCAGGAGTATCAGCTCTTTTTTTTTTATATTTATATATACATGTTGGAACTTGTAATCGTGGCTGGGAAGGTTTGCATTACTTCCTCCAAATAAATAATATTACTTATACTAAATATAGTAATATATTGTATTAAAGAACAGTGACCACCCAGATTGCAAATAATAATATATATTATATTGATCCTATAATATTATTTTAATGTTAGTTGAGTAATTTTTCTATATACAATTGGGATTACCCAAAAATTATTGTAATCGCCGCCCGTAAACAGTAATAATTAATAATGTGCGTTGTACGGGCATGCCGCGTTTATGTGCACGCTTTTCGAATATTGTCAATTTGTTATATTGAACGATGTCAGTTCGTTACGTGAATCGTACATTACTACATTATATTTTTAAATAATATGTCAATGTCAATATAAACATTGATAACAAGTTCGTTTTCGCTCTATCGTTGCCAATTAAATATTGCTTTTTTAATGTTCGTTTTTTATTTTGTGCAGTGCTATAGCCTTTAAGGATAATTAGGTGATCCATTGTGCGTCGTTTCAGCCAATTTGTTGCTCTCCTGATAAAGCCTTTGAACTTTCAATTTTGCTCAAGTAAGTTGTTTAATTCGCTATCAGTTTCTACTATCAATTGCCGTTCTCTGAAACAGCTGTTTATTCATTGATTTTCCGGAGACTTAGATACACGGTTACAAAAGTGTTTAGTTTCCATTTGTGTTCGGTAGTAAGTTTGGTTGTATTTTTTTCAATTAGAGGAGTAAATTTTTGTGCATTTTCAATATGAGTCAAAACGCTTCTAAAAACATTGCATCACCTATTGTTCTTTGCCTCTTCTTCTAATGTGTCTGCTAAATCGTCGAAATCATCTGCTTCTACTTCTTCCCCTCTAACTGTGGACGATTTTAGTAAAACTATGGATTCATTTCATAAAACTCAACAAGAGACACTTGCGCAGTGCAAACTTTTAAGCAAATCGCAAAATGCTTAATTTGCTGAGCTTAAAGAATGCATAGGCAACCCAGGTTGAAGAATTAAAAAAGGATAACAATGCCCTTCGTAATGATGTCACGGATCTTAATAAGCGTGTCCTTGCTCTTGAAACTTCGAGTAATTCTCACACTGTGTCAACGGCCAACATTGTTCCTACTCTTTTTCAAGAGATAAACGAAGGGGAAAAGTGTTCTCAAAATATTATTATTCGTGGAATTCCCGAATCTTCATCTACTATTTTAGCTGATAGAATTTCTAGTGATGCAGTAAAAATATTTGAAGCTATACATCCTCATTTCTCTGATCTCCCAAATGACCTTAAATCAGTAAGGCTTGGTAAACAGAGAGATAATGGACCTCGTCCATTAAAGGTCTTTCTTCAATCTAAAGATTTTGCCCTTAAGCTCATTACTGGCTTTAATGCTAGTGTAAGAGAGCTCCCTGCCAGCAGTGAGTCTCGTTCTATCTCTGTCGTTCGGGATCGTACTCCACTTGAGCGTGAATTTATTCGCTCCGTTTATGCTGATTTGGATAGTCGTCGAAGAAATGGCGAAGCAAATATTATTATCAAGTATCGTGACGGACTTCCCACCATAGTATCAATTTCCCGTTTCTCTCAAGCTCCACCTTCAAGTAGTCTCTTGACTTCTCCTTCTTCCTTTAGTCACCTGCCCCTTCAAGTCAGTATGTAATGATGCCTTCCGATTCTGTAATGATTTCCACCATTCAAGATGTAAGTACTGCTGCACAGTTATAGTTTCTTTAAACTCATTTTTATTGGAGTTTAACAGCTTCAAGAATAAATTTTCTAACCGTGCTTATAATACAGCTCTTAAATTTAATAATTCAATTAATTCTAGCTTAAAAATATTTTATCAAAATGTTCGTGATCTTAAAACTAAGCTAATTAATGTTAGATGTTCTTTTCCTTTTTTTTCTATGTACGATGTTATTATATTAACTGAAACCTGGCTTTCGCCTGACATTAACGACAGCGAACTAGGCTTCATTGGTTTTCAAATTTTTAGGCTGGACTGAAATCCTGCAAATAGTTTATTTCCTCGTGGTGGCGATGTTCTTATTGCCATTAAATCCTCAATTTCTTCTCATCCTATCCCATTATTATCCTCAAATGTTGAGGAAGTTTTCGTTTTTTTATCACTCAATAAAACTGATATACTAGTTGGTAGTGTATATCTGCCGCAACTCTCACCTCTTCCTGTAGTCGAGTCCCATATCTCCTGTATTGAAAGTATCATTGCTAGCAGGAAACCTAGTGCAGTTATCCTATGCGGTGATTATAACATCCCTCAAATTGGCTGGTCCTATGGTAAATTGGGGCTTTTTGCTACGGGTGATTTTACTCCAATTTCCCAAGCTATTGTTGATTCCTTTTCATTCCTCAATCTATTCCAGGTAAACTCTCTCGCTAATAGTCAGGGTAGTATTTTAGATCTTACTTTTTCCAACTCTAGTAAAGTCACAGTAAATTTAGTGAGTGATTTTCTTGTTATCCCTGACTCATACCACCCGCCGCTCCACATCGAATTTCCCTCGTTAGATTTGAAAGAATATACTAATCCTCATACCTATTACGACTTTAAGGCTGCGAACTACTCGGTCATATCTCAATTCTTTAATTCTTACGATTGGGAAGCTACTTTTTCTTTGTATTCTATTGATATTGCTGCCTCTTTGTTCAACGAAGCCATACTTCATTCTGTTGAGTTATATGTTCCTTCCAAGACTTTTAACTCGCCTAAATTCCCCCGTTGGACTTCCTCTAATCTAAAAAACCTTATCTTTCGTAAAAAGCGTGCGCATGCAGTTTTTAAGTGCTCCAATTCAAGTAGTGATTATTTAGCTTTCTCTGAACTTAGAGCTAAGTGTAAGCGTTTGTCTAAGATTAATTACCAGTTATACATAAAAAAAACAGAAACTATGCTGTCTTCTTTCTGGAAGTTTACCAGAGACCTTAGACAGAGAATTTCTATTCCTTCTACTTTATATTTCAATAATGAGTCGGCTGATTCTCCTATTGATTCAGCTAATCTCTTTTCTAAGTATTTCTCCTCGGTGTATTGTCCTGTTTCACATCCCTCTTCTTTGGAACCCTCCAAACATTACGTTTACCCGTACGACCTACCCTCTAACTGCTATTTTACTGTAAGTGACGTTCATGATGCTCTTTCTACATTAAAAAACATCTTTTCTAACGGTCCTGATGGCGTTTCTGCACGACTTCTGTATAATTGCCGTGACTCAATTGCATTCCCCATATTTTTACTTTTTAGGCGCTCCTTAGATGAGGGAATTTTTCCTTCAGTATGGAAAATATGTTCAGTTACGCCTGTTCTTAAATCTGGCGATCCCACACTTGTTTCAAACTATCGTCCTATATCAATTCTTTCGCACATTGCCAAACTTTTTGAGTCAATTGTATACTCTTTTATTAAAAGAAGTCTCAATCACTCAATCACATAATAATTGATAATCAGCATGGTTTTCGGCCAGGTAAATCTACCGTCACCAGTAGTCTGGTTTTTACCACGTTCATAACTGAGAGTTTTGAATCTGGTTGCCAAGTTGATGCAGTTTTCTTTGATTTTGAGAAAGCCTTTGATAAGGTTGATCATTGTCGTCTTATCGCCGAGCTAGATAGACTAGGTATTGGTAACCCTCTACTAGCATGGCTTCAGTCTTACCTTAGTTCTAGAATGCAATATGTTAAAGTTCATGGTGCTTTATCAAACTTATCTGATATTCCATCAGGAGTTCCCCAAGGGGGACATCTTAATCCACTTTTATTTATATCTTTCCTTCTCTAAAGTCCTCCTGTTTGCTGATGATATTAAAATCTTTCTAAAAGTCAACTCTCTCTCTGATTGTGTACAGCTACAATCTGACCTTGACTCCTTCTTTGTTTGGACCCAACGCGTAGGTCTTCACCTTAACCTCGACAAGTGTCATGTAATGTCTTTTAATAGGAAACATGCAACGCTTATTCATCCCTACTCTGTAAATTTCTCCTCTCTGAACCGTGTTTCCTGTGTAAAAGACCTTGGCTTCTACCTTACTCCATCTCTTTCCTTCAACCATCATATAAATATTACTATTACTAAAGCACTAAAGGTACTGGGTTTTATAAAGCATAACACAACACATTTTACTTCTATATCTTGTCTTCGATCCCTCTACTTTTCTTTAGTTCGGTCCATCTTAGAATATGGCGTTGTAGTATGGCATCCTTATTTAGCCAAGGACCAGCTACGAATTGAGCGAGTACAAAATCGTTTCCTTTCCTATGCTGCTTTTGTCCTCAAGATAGCTCATCCTCCTCATGACTATTCTTCTATTCGTACTTGTTTAGATATTCCCTCTCTTTCATCTCGCCGACTTAATGCTGATATTAGATTCATCTCCTCTCTACTAAATGGTGCAATAGATTCCTCTGATCTCCTGTCTTCCATTTCGTTTCGTGTCCCTGCTTATAATTCTAGAGAACACTCGTTATTTTACATTCCCACTCACCGTTCTAACTTTAGCCATAACCATCCTATCCATAGAATGCTTCGTCTCTTAAACAGTTCCTAGGTTTTTTTTCTCTGTTGTCTAACTTACTACCATAGTTTTATATTCCGCATTTCATATTTTGTTATTATTTGTAGTCTGTATATAATGTATATATATATATATATATATATATGTATGTTTATCTTATGTTTTAAGTAATATTATTATTAATGTATTGTTTTTTAATATTTTTTAGCTTTAATTTTTTTTTCTTTTCTCTTTAATAACTTGTAATTTTATTACTTTGTAAGTGCCGATTGGCGTTGATTGATTAAATAAATAAATAAAATAAGACAATATTTAAGTGGAGCTGCGAAAAGAAAGCTAAAGTCTACTCGTGAAAATGAAAATAAAAAAATGGCTGGATCAATGCTAAACTTTTTAGAAAAAAATTCAGGTGAGTAAGTAAATTATATACAAATGAAGATTAGACATGGAGTTTAGAAAATTATGCTTAGGTATACAAATATATAAAATACAAAACTTAATAATATATAAACATAATAGAATTAAAATTAAATATGTAACAAATGCTAAAGGATGGTTAATAAACGGTCAATCTGACAATCTATTAGATTGTAATATTCGTTTCATAAAATATTTAATTGTTAATTATATTACAAATTCAATCAGTGGCATATCCAGGGAGGGGGTCCATTGACCGTATTTTTAAACATTATTTCTAAATACAGTTTATTTTTCATCACTGTATCCCATCGTATTATAACATGATATTAAGTATGTATTAAGTATTAACTGTTTATGATACAAATGATTAAAATATAATAATTAAAAATATATTGCCTAAAAAACATAATTAAATATTAATTCATAATTCATAATTTTTGTTCATAGTGTAGTACCTACTTAATATAAAAGAGTGTGTCCACCCCTTAAAAAAATTCTGGATACACCATTTCACTCAATAGTCAATACTCAATTAGTCAGTAAAAATAGGTAACTGATTTTAATTCAGCTTTTTGAGTTCATTGTCTACTGTTTAATTTTTTTCAATATCATTTATATAGGTAGGTATATTTTATTTTTCTCATAAATCTGTGATTTATGTCTACCTATGACAAATTTTCTACAAAACCATTGACAGTTGATACTTTATAATATTTATATATTCATAATTTTTATGATTATTCATTTTAAATTTAATTTAATGTCATTATATCAATTAAATTAAATATCTATAATGGTATATTTAATAAAGTTAATTTATGTATATTTATATTTTATTATTTTAGCTAATCCTAATGAAAATGAAAGCAATAGTAATTTCACTAATCAAAATGTCTTACAGTCTACTGTTGAAAATCCTAATTGTTTGAGCATATCAAAATGTACTTCAGGTACTTAATTCAAAATAATTAACTATTTATTAAGTTTTTGATTGTGGGGATACATATTAATTAATTTAGTAATATTGAATAATTAAGCTCTAAGGCCAAGTTTTTGAAAATGTAATATTAATTTTTTAAGTATTTATGTATATTTTATTATTTTAGCTAATCCTAATGAAAATGTCTTACAGTCTACTGTTGAAAATCCTAATTGTTTGAGAATATCAAAATGTACTTCAGGTACTTAATTCAAAATAATTAACTATTGTGTGACGTCAGATTCCCCATAACACATTTCCTCCTAATTAAAACTAATTAGATATATTTAATATTACGATCACGAATAAACGGTTTCTTAATGAGGTACCCCCACACGGTGTTTTTCCTATCGTTTATTTTTTCACTATCACCGCCACCGATATTTTAAATATATTTTCTGTCGGTTTTTGGACACCGTAAAGTGAACGTCCATTTTTGTTTGATTTGGTATATTATATTGCTGGAATTAAGATGGAGTGAGGATTTTTCAATCCATCCCCGTGGCAAGCCACGCCGGTGTTTGGGATGAACGGGATGCCAGCGGACACGTTCCTCGTGTCCTCGTGTCCGCCAAGTAACATTTAAAACTATATTCATAGCGGGCCGGTCCATATCAATTCTCTCAATTCTATCAATCCTATATATTTATATCAATTTTTTTTTATATCATATATTTTATATTTTATGTGTCATATTTTTTTCTTATTCTACTTGATTCTATTTGAAATAGAAGTTATATTACGTATATATTGTCATTGCGAATTTGTTTGTTTAATTATTTGTCATTGTTGTTGTTAGTGTACCTTGGTCACAATGTATGTTTATACTTAATTATTGGTAAAAATCCACAATGCTCCGACAGAAAGTCTCGGCTTGTGGTTGGCGACCCACCGATGGGTTTCGTCATGTGGTGCTTGGGACCCGATGGATGATCCCGAGTCGTCACAATTGTTTATTAAGTTTTTGATTGTGGGATATTAATTAATTAGTAATAATTTAAAATAATTTTTTATTTATAGAAATTGATTTAACTAAATTATATCCCACTGATCGAGGCCACTTTGAAGAAACAATTAATAATGATTTGAAACGTATTATTTTACAATATGGCCCATGTAGACCTGATATTGAATTTCCATATACTGAAGACGGTAGTGGTGTTCCTAGAAAATTTTCAGTTCAATATTATAACAAAACAACCAAATTAGGACTTAGAATTCCACGTTTATGGTTGTGTTATTCAGTCGTATTAGATTGTGTTTATTGTGAAACTTGCTGGTTGTTTGCTGATAGATACCATGGACATTTTAAAAACAACTGGATTTCAGGTATTTGTGATTGGCATCATATAAATGATAAAATTAACATTCATGAAGTATCTCAACAGCATATAAACGCAACACAAGTCAGATCTTATTGGTGCAAAAATGAAACAATTGATAAACATTTTGAAGAACAGATTTTAAATGAAACCAAATTTTGGAAAGAGGTATTGTCTAGAATTATTAAAATTATATTATTTTTGACAGCAGGAAATACAGGACTCAGAGGAAATGAAGGCAGTAAAAAAAAAGGTGGTCTTAATACCGAAGGAAATTTTATTAGGACTGTGAAATTAATGGCAGAATTTGATCCAGTGTTAAACAAATTGTTGAACGATGAAAATTTGAAAACTAAATACTTAAGTTGGAAAATCCAAAATGAAGTTATAGACATATTAGCTTTAGAAATCCGAAGTATATTTATTAATGAAGTAAAGAGCTCAACATTTTTTTCCATTATAGCAGATTCAACTCAAGACATAACTAAATTAGATCAACTTAGTTTAATTATTAGGTACATAGTAATTGATTATGAAAAACAAAGTTTTGAAATAAAAGAATCATTTTTGGGATTTTTTGAACTAAAAAAACATGGAGCTGCAGATCATGAAAATTTAATTTACAACATTCTACAATCCCTTAATTTGGATATTCAGAACTGCCGTGGTCAGGGATATGATGGCGCTTCTGTCATGTGCGGTTTTTATAATGGTGTACAACAAAGAATATCATCAACAGTATCTAATGCACCATACGTCCACTGTTGTGCACATAATTTAAATTTAGTGTTGTGTGATGCAGCAAAGAGTTCCAATGAAGCTGCCAATTTTTTTGAAAATTTCCAAGCAATTTATAATTTTTTTAGTTCTAGTGCTCCAAGATGGGCCACTTTAGCTTTTAAAGAATACTATGCAAATAAAATTCATACAAAAGTGTTAAAAAAAGTGTGCCCGACTCGTTGGGAGGCACGGCATGTGTCTTTATCAGCATTAAAAGAACGGTTTATTGATGTTTTAAAGACGTTATCAATGATTAATTTAACAAGTAAAAAATCGGAAGAAAAAAACATGAGTTTATCTTTAATGAAAAAAATTGAATCATTTGATTTTGTTTTGATATTATGCGTTTGGGAGAGAATTTTGCGTCCATTACATGGTGTATCAAAATATTTGCAATATCAAAACACAGATTTACAAAAAGCTCGTGATCAACTGGAAAATGCATACCAATCAATTCAAAAATTAAGAGAGAATTATAATACTATTGTAGAAGACTCCAAAATTTTATGTAATAAATGGGGAATATCAACCAAGTATAAGACAACTCGACAACGCTTTGCAAAAAAACATTTTGATGATGTGGATGGAGACCGCCGATTACATATAACAGAAAACAATTTTAGAATAAAGGTTTTTCTTCCTGTTATTGACACTATATTAAGCCAATTGAAAATCCGTTTCATAGGCTTACAGAATGTATGTAGCACATTTGATTTTCTCAGACCTCAATCAATTATAGAATCTGAAGAAAATATAATTATTAAAGAATCCTATGACTTTGTACTTAGATATCAATCAGACATAGGTTCTGAATTTACTAGTCAACTTCTTTCGCTTAAGGAAATGATCATGGACAAAAATTTAAAAACAATTGGTGAACTTGCAACATTTATTCTTGAAAATAATTTTTCTATTAGTTACTCTGAAGTACTAGGATCCTGCATGTTATTCTTAATATTACCAGTTACTGTTGCTACTGCTGAAAGAAGTTTCTCCAAATTAAAACTGATAAAGAATTTTTTAAGAAATTCAATGGCACAAGATCGTCTGACGAATATAGCTATACTAAATATTGAACAACGTCGTACATCTGAAATAAATTTGGACCAGACTATATATAATTTTGCTAATTTAAAAGCAAGAAAGATGAATTTTCATACTTAATTTTTATATTATATGCATTGTTAATTATATAATGAATTTAAATAAATGAAACAAATATACAAGTATTACATGGGTAATATTATATGAATATCATATACATGTTATATATAATATATATATAGGACCCATATTTTATGTCAACTGTTTATAATTAATAATATAATATGTAATCAAAAAAACACTAATTGAGTTAGTAAGTTGTAAGTAGTAGTTAGTTAGTTCTTATATTAAACAACACACTGAATGGTAGGTAAGTACTAAGTCTTCTTTACATAAGATTTTTTGACTTCTTAAAAAAATCACCATTAACACCTTTGTATAACTTATGAGTTATGGGCATATGAAAAAATATTACATATAATTTTGAGGGCCCCATCAATTGATTATGTCCGGGGCCCCAAGAATTCTAGTTGCGGCACTGCAGGCGCGTATCCAGAAAAATATTATGAGGGGGAGAGGGGGTTAAATTTTTTTAAACGTTTTGCAATCATAATTAATGTTTATGATTCGGTTTCAGAACTTTGTCAAATATTGTGAAATAAGAAATTAAATCAAAATATAAAGACATTGAGAAAAGACCGATAATATTATAACATATTATTGACGGATAGTTAATAATTTAACATTTGATATTTATGTATGGCTACACAATGCATTGTTTGACTATACGGGCAATCATTAATCATGAATTCATGAACTATGTGTACAATTTTCACTAAAATCGATAATTTATTAAGCTGCGAACACACTATTGTCACGTCACGTGAGCTCACGTGCTACCACGTAGATACGTGATGTCACGTTTAGAAATACACTACTGTCATGCTTTGCCATATCACACGACGACGTCAGTTGTCCACCGTGTAAATACAGTGTCAGTTTATTTACTATTTCCCGAGTGTAGTGTTTAAAAAAATGGATTGTAAAAACTCATTTACTTCGGATAGTGAAGAAGAATTGGAGATTATAGCTGCTTTTGTAGCTATCGAAGAAGAAAATAAATCGTCAACATCAAGAGCATGGGTACATGAAATAAATGAAAAAAGACAATCATTTGGTGAATTTCATAGACTTTTACAGGAATTAAAAAAAGATCCAAAACGATTCCACATATATTTAGGTATGAAAGTAAAATAATTTGATTTTCTAAATGAACTCATTAAACAGGACATATATAAACAAAATACTCAATTTCGAAAAGCCATCAGCACAGAAGAAAGATTAGCTGTTTGTTTAAAGTACGTATAAATAACTATAATACCAATAATACAATTATGAATATTTTATTTAATAGTACGAGTACATACAGTTTTTTTAACAAATTATTTTTGGATTAATTATAATTAAAAGAAACAAATGCTTAATTTATTGGTATTGTGATTGAAGAAGAGATACCATTTCAAGTACGGTCAATCTGTTCTCAGCGGAAATAGTTGAATATTCACCACTGGAACATTCTTGACTTAGAGCTGGCGATGGAGTTGGAGCATATGATTGTTGTGGTACAAAAGATTGTGGTTGTATAGAACAGGTATATGGAGTAGTGGAAAACGATTGTTGGTTACACCTTATTTCTGCGGATAAAACAGAATTACTTAGAGCAAGTTTGATATGGGATTGCTCTAATTTTGGCAACTGCTTTGTCATTTTGGACATGCTTAAAAAAACAAGTCAGTATCGTCAAGATTTTCTAAAACACTAGGTTGCTTCGATGCGGTTTTGCATGTTTTATTTTCATCGTATTGACGTTTTCTTAAAGCTGTATTTTCCTTTAATATTTCAACTAATTGTCCTGCTGGAGTTGCATTTTGTTTTTGTGTTTTAACACGTTTCAAAGGTTTGTAGTGATTCTCAATTGCTGCAACTTCGTTAGAAACTGAATCAAAATCTATAGCTTGGTCTTCTTGTACATTCCGTTCGATTTCTTTATCTACCTGACTTGGTACGATATCTTCTTTTACTTCAGACTCCTCAGTCAGATCTTCTGGTTCAGACACTAAGTTAGATTCATTTAAATTTCCTTGCGTCCTATAATAGTAAATATAGATTTTAATTTATTAAATATACCAAAATATAAAAATTCGTAATGTTGATAGTAATACTTACTTTCTTTTTTCTAAAAATGGTAGTATATATGACATTTGCTGCTTATACTTCCAAGAGTTTTTTTTTTTTTGTAAGCTGAACCACTTTTGCCTCATCTCGACGCCTGTTTCTTGCATTAAAAAAACATCTCCTCAAGTTCTCCCATCGTTGTTTTGCTTGATTTCCTGAAATTTTTCAAAAATTGTTATTTAGGATATTTTCACGTTATAAATTAGAATTTTAACGAAAAATTGAGTAAATACAGTACTAGAAATATATTACATAATGTTTTATATTAATATAATATAATAAGTACCAATACATATCGAGTTATCGAAATTCGTTATCAAGTGATTCATTTAATTTCCTACAATTAAAATGTATAATTGTAATATTATTTATCAAATTATGCATGTTTATTTTCAATATTTTTGTATCAGAATCTATAATCAAAAATTATTTACATCATTTTTGGTTTCAGATTTTTAGCGACAGGAAATTCTTTTAGAAGTATCTGGTTTAACTTCAGACTAGGATTTAGCATTGTAGAAAAATTGTAAAAGAAGTTTTTGATGCAATATGGAACAGATTGGGACCCATCGTAATGCCGCCACCTACGGATGATATGTGGAAAAGTGTTGCAGAAAAATACAAAAAAATGTGGCATTTCCCAAATTGTATCGGTGCCATTGACGGAAAGCACTTTAATATCCAGTGCCCCATTAATGGTGGATCTACATTCTACAATTACAAAGGTAGCATCTCAATTGTACTTTTAGCAATTGTTGATGCGGATTATAAGTTTATTGCAATCGACGTAGGCGCATATGGTAGAAACAGTAATGGTGGCATTTTTTCTCAATCAGTAATTGGTAAAAAGTTAAATAACAAAACACTCAACGTTCCAGAGCCAGTCGTTTTAACAGAAAACGGAGAACCTCTGCCATATTTCATAGTTGGAGACTAAGCATTTCCACTAAAAAATTATTTGCTTCGACCATATAGCAGACGTTATTTAGGGGATAATGAGCCCAATAAAATTTTTAATTATAGGTTGTCACGTGCTAGGCGTGTTGTCGCAAACGCCTTTGGAATTTTAACTGCTCGTTGGAGGTGTTTTCTTGGGCACTAAGAAGTACAACCAGAATTTGTAGACAAAATTGTGCTTGCGTCGTGCTGTCTGCATAATATGTTATGCGCAGCCAATGCATTTGAACCCGATATAGAATCACTTCAACTGCCAGAAGCAGGTTTAGTGCATTTAGATCCACTGAGAGGAAATAGCACTCGCGGCGCATTTCAAGTTAGAGAAAAATTTAGAGATTACTTTAATTCTGATATAGGTAGTGTAATTTGGCAAGCTGAAAGATTTCGAAAAGGAAGAATTAATTCTTAATTAATATGTAAATATATAAAATAAAAATAAATTTATTTTCTAGTTTTCTATCATAATATTAATCATTTTTATTTTTTAACAACAATTTGAAAAATGACAATACACATATTTACCTAATATTTTTAGTTCTTTTCCAATTTCTTCCCAAGCACTTTTTCGTATATGCTGATCACGATAATCATGTAAACTATGATTATATAAAACTTCATGCTCTCTTACTATTTCAATTAATTTCTCATCCATTTCGAATACTGAAATATTTAATTACATAACTCCAAAGAAATATATGAAAAAAATATAAAAGAAATATTTTTTTATAAAGTCATAAAAAATCTAAAATAAAATTTTCAAATTTTATCTTATTATTAATAATTATATGTTATAATATACAATAATTTATAGATTTATGTTTTTTTTTTTTAAGTAATATACGAGTATATTTATACATTATATTTTGTATAATTCAATAGCAATATTTACTATTTAGAATTTTTATTTTTGGCCAGCTTGAATTCATATTCCTCCCACTGTGCGGCGGGAATTTGACATATTATTTGAAATGCTTAAATGATTTTGATCTATACAAGATTTCAATTTATTTTTTCGTTAGTCAATTATTTTGCACCGGGTCAGAATTAACGAAAATGTATACCTTGGTCCGACGATGGTTAGCGAGTGCGCCGAAGGTGACTCTGCGTAGAGTTAATCGTAATCGGTCAAGGAGGTGACCGGTCAAAATATCTCCGAAAAAATATCTCCAGTCAAAAATATCTCCTGTTAAAATAACTTATTTTATATTGAGTATTTTTTGTAAATAATAGATATAAATTTATTTAAAATACTCATTAATATACTTCAACAAATAAATATTTAAAAAAACGCAAGGGATGGGATAGTCCTTCCGTAGGGATATAGGTGTGCAAATCATAGTGTTTTATTTTAATTAGAATTTGAATGCAATTATAAATCATAGCATTCGAAAAAATGATTCTGAACGAAGTTCAGTCAGATAATGTAGGTATTGATTAAAATTTTGACATTTTTAATTAAACGTTTAAAACGCAAAATTTTATCACACATATAGGGACCATATAGGTACACATATAGTATATAAATAATCCCCCTATAAAATTTTCAAGTCTTTAAGTTCAATAGAAATGTTTGTCCTTGTCACCTAAATGCCTTATCATAAAAATTTTTGTCAATTTAATTTATCATTATTCTAAAATATTGAACTATAATAGAATATAGAAAGAATACATATAAATACTTTAAATACATATTAATTTTACTGAAATTTCAACTTTAAACAGCTATAAAAAAAATGAGTCATGAGATTTACCTACATTTTTGGAAATTCGTAAAAACATATGTCAGTTACTACTATAAAATTTTAAAAATTTTTTGGCTTTTATATTCATTTTTATTGTAAAAGTGTTGAGAAATAATAAGAAGAATATTCGTATGGATTCTAAGATTTTCGTTTAAACTAAAAATATCAACTTTAAACAGCTATAAAAAAATTTGAGACTAGGGATTTTTTTTATATTTTGATATGATGTAAAGTAATATGTAAGTATATTTCAGTAATATTTTCAGACCTAACTAAAAACTAAAACCATAACTAAAAGTTAGGTATGAATAAAACCAAATCTATATATTTATATGAAGCTATAGTATATGACGAAACAAAAAAATGTAGTCTTACGGTTACGAATATGATTAGTGAGAGTCATACTAGTCTTAATATATTTAATTGGCTGGCAAAATGGTTTGGTAATGTTCCTGCTCCTAAAGAAGCTGTATGCGATCAATCAATGGCATTATTATCAGCTCTTGTACAGTGTTTTACATAATATTCGTCACTTCAGCAATATTTACTTGTTTGTTCTAAGATAACATTAGGGAAATTACCTTCCAACTGTCATTAGTTGCCAAAATGTTTTATTAGAAACAAAAATAAGAAAAAAAAGTATAATCCATCAGAAATATATAATGAATTGATGTCAGATGACGATAAAATTATAATAAATGAAAATAATATTAATGATATTTTATATTCCGATAATAGTAACACAGAATTATTAGCTACTTCACAAATAAAGAAAAATTATGTAGAAAATGATGCTCAAGAAGAATGGAAAAGAAACACAAGAAAAAAGATGAACTGATAATCCTGCCGCACAGGATACAGGTGTGCTGATCATAGCGTTTAATTTTAATTAGAATTTGAATGCAATGATAAACCATTGCATTCGAAAAAACGATTCTGAGCGAAGTTCAGTCAGATTATAATTTTCGTTTGAACTAAAAATATCAACTTAAAACAGCTATAAAAAAAAATTGAGAATAGAACTCGCTATTCGTGAAAATCGAAGCATTATTTCGGGTAGTAAAAGTATTTTCAGAATATTTATTTATACGTATGGATTCTAAGATTTTCGTTTTACTAAAAATATCAACTTAAAACAGCTATAAAAAAAAATTTTGACTTGGGATTTCTATAATATTTTAGTATGATGTTAAGTAATATGTAAGTATATTTCAGTAATATTTTCAGACCTAAATACCTAAAATTGCCAATTTTATCAAACATTATATACGTAAAAACGAGAATTTTACGAAAAATTCAAAGTCCAATATTTTGTAGAAAAATTAACATAACGGTTCCAAAATTATACCACATATATATAATATCTATATTAACATCGAAAAAAAATTTCAGGGCTCTATCTTAAAAATTGCCTGAGTTATCGTGAAATATAGAAATCGAATTCGTCGAAATTTCATTGTCAAAAGCTCAACGTACGAAAAGGTACTTCACAGTTTGGATGCCAAAGACATCCTGATACAAATTATAATTATAATTGAAAATTATATAAAATCACCTAATTACAAATAATATTTAATATTATATAAAACCGCATAGGGTCAATTTTGAGAAATTCGAAAAATGACCTAAATAAAGTACCAACTACATCCACTTTGCTACCGGAAACATACCCTATTCGTGAAAATCGGAGCATTATTTCGGGTCGAAATTTTGTTTTCATACATAAAAAAAAAAAAAAAATCACACATCATTGTAAACCCAATACATTCTTCGCTTCGCTCAGAATCTAAAATTGTAATATTAAATCTTATTTATTTCCTAATCCACATTTACGACATTTCAATTTAAAAAACTCTCGTAATATTACATCACTACCCTTGTTAAAAAATGGATCAAGAGCTAATGACCTAAAAAGTTGTAATATAACAGGCTTTGGAAAAATTGTATTAAGCAATAAATGTGCTTTTGATACAGTTAGTTCTATATTTATGGTATCGTATTGTGACAGTAATATGTATTCAGAAGAAATCAAAGGACTGGATATTGAAATTGAATTTTTAAATTTTATTACTTCTATCATTCAAAAAGGTATCACCGCAAATACTCATAAAAACAGAGCTCAAATTTTATTGAGTATGAAACCAAAAATGAACCAAGTGGAGTACGATACAACATTTATATCATGCCATTCTACAGTATCAGAAATAATAAAAAAATGATGTGCTGATATATCAATCGTTATTGATAACACAAGCTGTTCAAATTATATATGTAAAAATAATAGAAAAACAAGGGAAGGGATACAGGTGTGCAATCATAGTGTTTAATTTTAATTATAATTTGAATGCAATGGCAAACCATTTCATTCGAAAAAACGATTCTGAGCGAAGTTCCGTCATGTAATGCCGTTTTTTCTACATTTTTTTTCATAACATTTTCGATGTACTAAAAATATCAAATTTAAACAGCTATATAAAACATTGAGACTAGAGATTTTTATGTAAATAAAAAAAATACTTCAGTAAAATTATCAGACCTTGATGCCAAAAATTGAACACAATTGAAAATAATGCACCAATAAGTTTAATCAAACAATTAGGTATACCAGATAATAATATTATTATTAATAATATTATTACTTTGGTTGCTATTAGTAACATTAATATTTATATTATCACTATGGTTACTATTATAAACAAATTTATCCGATGAATCAAATTCGTCGAAGAAAAAATGTCCTTTTTTCGTTATTTTTTCGTCCTTTTTCTGTGTGACATGAAGTCAATTTTGGGAAATTCGAAAAATGACCTTAATAAAATACAAACTTCATCCAATTTGCAATCGAAAACATACAACACTCGTGAAAATCGGAGCATTATTTCGGGTAGTAAAAAAGTCTTCATACTTAAAAAAAAAAAAAAAGACCCACATCATTGTAAAACCAATACATTCTTCGCTTCGCTCAGAATCTAATATCAACACCAGTTCCATATATAACATTTCACACAATTAATAATGAACTATTAGGTTTACAACAATTTGTATCTGAAAGGTTCAACGAAGATACTTGGATTTGTCAATTGAATAGTAGTGGTCGTGAGTTTGATGAGTGCAAAGGCGTTAAGGAAATTGAAACTATACCATCAAAATTACATTTGTTAATAGAAGTATTAAAATGGAAGGTATATATTATTATTATTAAATATAATTAATATTGATTACTTTATAATACATAATCATTCTATTTGATGAACAATTTTTTTTAGGCAATTGTAATAAATATGATAACTCATCCACATTTAGAAATTAAACTTGACGAAATTCCTCATTTAATAACTTATAAAAACTTGATATATGAGTTAAGAGGTATATGTGACTATCGTCGAGAATTAAGTAGGTCGCGTACATCTGTGGGACATTACATGGCATATTTTAAGAGAAGATCCGGACAATGGGAAGTTTATGATGACCTGAAGTTAAAATCAATTCCAGTAAAAGAAACTACTGTTGTGTCATGTGAATTTCTAATCTATACTATATAAAATAAAAATATAACAAAAAACTGTATCTAAATATAAGTTTACATTAAATGGATATTACAATCAAATACTCAATTTAAATAAGTACTTATTTTGTATTTTATGATTCAAATAGAGATATTACTCGTATACATAGAGATAGTACAGTACTAACCGCGGTATCGAACGGATGTGTCGTATCGCTCCACACGTGTAGTCTGTTTTCTTATCTCGTTAAACGTTGTGTCGGCATGACGCGTATAATTTAATTTAATTTAATTATAGTGTAATCGTTATTGTACTTTAGATTACTAGGCCGGCATCATTTAATCATTATATTTTGTTGATTGGGTAATTATATTTTACATTATAATACCACATAGTATATTATACAATATACTTATATATTTTATATTCATTCATATTTATGTCTACATAACTCATCAATATGTCCTTGAATAAATCTCCGGTTTCTAAGCCACCCTTAACTAATACTAAAAAAGATGTTTCTCTTGTCGATATTATGAATACCCTCAAAATAATGCGTAATGACATTCAATCGATTAATTTTAAACTGTTAACTCAAGAAAATACGTCAACAGCCATTTTAAATAGAATTGATACTCTCTCAGTCGAAATTATTTCATTAAAAAACGAAAATGCTGAATTAAAAAGAGACATCGAAAAACTGAAAACAGATTCTCTTGCCCATACTTGTTCATCTAACACTGCTAATAACATTCCTGGGTTTGATTTTGTTAAAGAAATACAAGAAAGAGAAATTAAGTCCCGTAACATATTACTATTTAATGTTGTTGAATCTTAAGATGACGAGGCGAAGCTTGCTACTGATCTTATAAAATCGTTACATATTGATGTTCCTATCACTTCAGTTGTTCGTCTTGGAAAGCAGTCGAATAAACCGAGACCTATTAGGATCGAATTTGAGTGTCCTCAGTCGGTCTTTGCAGTCTTAAAATCTAAAAAAATTCTATCAACTAACCAATTTTGGAAAAACATTTGGATTACAACTGATTTAACTGTTCTACAAAGGTCCAACCTATCAGACCTAAAAAAAGAACGGGATAGAAGAAATAGTTTGAATAATGGTATTTGGTTCATTAAATATGTTCGCGGTTCACCTACGTTGGCTCAAAAAAACTGATCTGTGGCTTAGGTACACTCTTTATTCATTCATCTTGTAATATAAATAATCTATTCTATGTAAATTTTAAACATAAGTTAAGTAATATTAATTGTAACACGTTATCTGGCTATTATCAGAATGTCCGCGGTCTAAAATCAAAACTATCTTAGTTCGTAGGTTATAGTTCGTATTAACTTTGCTTCCTTAAACCATTACGATTATTTTATTTTAACAGAAACGTGGTTAACAAATAATATTGATAGTAATGAACTTGGTATGTTTGACTTTTCTGTATTTCGTAATGATCGTAATGATCTGAATAGTGACCGTTCTAAAGGAGGTGGCGTTCTTATAGCGATTCATAATCGTTTTTGTCCTAATGTTCTTACCTTGTCTAATGTTTCACTAGAATGCTTACCCGTTTCATTTAAAACAAGTAATTTTAAAATTATTATTGTGGCTATTTATATCCCTCCAAATAGTTCTGTTGATGTTTATAAATGCCAATGTGCCGAGTTAGAGAACTTAAGACTAATCTTCTCTGATTATACTTTTATAATAGTTAGTGATTTTAATTTACCTGGAATAAAATGGTCTAATCAAAATTACGCTATATTATCTGGTCGTTTCTCTGATAAATCAGATGTTCTTGCTGAGACTATTGCGTATGAGCAGTTTTTTCAACACAATTTTATACCAAATTATAGGAATAATATACTAGACTTAGTAATATCCGATAACAATACTTTAGAAGTATCAAAGTGTTCGTTTCCATTAATTTCTGTTGACGTTGCCCATCCTCCACTTCAAATAAATGGTCCAAATTTTGTTTCCTCTCTTAAAACTCCATTCCCGTCCTCAGAACTTAATTTTCGACGTGGTAATTATGAGTCGATGAATGTTTACTTAAATAATATTGATTAGGATTCTTTATTAAGTAGTTCGTTAGATTTTTCTGTGACTGTATCTAATTTCTATTCAGTCATTCATGATGCAATTATCTCGTTTATTCCTATAATTTATAAACATAAAAACCAGTACCCTCAATGGTATAGTAGGGAACTAAAATCTTTAATATACAATAAAAAACGATTACATAAAGAGTTTAAGGTTACAAAAGATCCTCTTATCTACAATGAATTTTCGCGTTTACGTAGTTTATGCAAACGGGAATCTAAATTGGGTAACATGCGCTATTTACAAAAAATCCAATCGAACCTTACCTCTAATCCAAAGTCTTTTTGGCGATACATCAATGGATTAAAAACAAATAATTGCATACCACAAACTATGATGCTTGAAGATAAGTCATCAACAGGTGGTCCTGAGGTCGTTAATCTTTTTAAAGAATTTTTCAGTTCGGTTTATTCTACCAACAAATTGAATATTGGTGAATGTCTTGGTCACTTAAAAAACTATGCAGATATATACCAGGTACAACCATATATTTCATTCACTGTTAGTGAGATCTTTGAAGCCATTAATTCTTTAGATTTAAATCCATGCCCTGGTCCAGATGGTATTCCGAATATTACGTTACGTTCATGTGTCTTTTCGTTATCTGTTCCTTTATGTATATTATTTAATCGTTCATTAATTGTTGGCTCTATCCCCTCCCAGTGGAAAACCAGTTTTATTACACCCATTTATAAGTCTGGTAATAAAAATTTAATAGCAAATTACAGACCGATTGCAAAACAATCATCTTTACCAAAATTGTTAGATGAATTAGTGACAAAAGCATTAACATTTTCTTTTAAAACCATTTTAGATAACAACCAACATGGATTTAGGAAAGGACGTTCTGTGGAAACTAATCTTCTCTGTTTTTATAATTTATTGGTAAATTCTATGGAATCTGGTATTCAGACGGACGTTATTTATACAGATTTCAGCAAGGCTTTCGATTCAGTTAACCATTCTGTGCTAATTGCAAAATTAAAGACATACGGCATATCTGATCATTTGTTAACTTGGATTAGTGCTTACTTAGTGAATAGAGTTTAACAGGTGAAAATAAATGGTTTTCTATCCAATAAAATGCCTGTACCATCTGGTGTTCCCCAAGGGGGGCATTTATCACCACTGTTATTTGCATTATTTATTCTGGATATAGGTGCTTGTTTCAAATACTGTAAATACCAACTGTTTGCTGATGATCTCAAGATTTATGCAAATGTCCTCACAATTTATGATCATTTTAAAATTCAAGATGATCTGAACAGATTTTGTGATTGGTGCCAATTTAATGGGTTAAAACTAAACATAACTAAGTGTTTAATAATGTCTTTTTCCCGTTCTAGACCAAAAATAATTAATGACTATTATCTCTTTGGAAGTCACATTGAGGATATTGGTATCATTAAAGATCTTGGGGTAGTTTTTAAAACCGATTTATCATTCAAGTCACATGTCGATCATATCTGTACGAAGTCTTTAAGAACTCTTGGCTTCTTAATTAGGAATATCAAAGAATTTAGGAATGAGCAGTGTCTAAAAACATTGTATATTTCTTTAGTTAGACCTACGTTGGAATACTGTTCAATAATTTGGAACCCCTCACAAGTCGGATTGATAGAATCGCTTGAGCGTGTGCAAAGAAGATTTTTACGTTTTATCGCTTATAAGAGACGAATGCATTCCTTTAATTATCCATCTTGGTCATTATCCCTTAATTCTATACAGGATTCCCTCAAATTAGATCCCCTTGTTAATAGACGGAAATTTACAGACATCTGCTTTCTTTTTAAATTAATAAATGGTGTTATATCTTTTCCAGAACTATTACAGTTTATAAACTTCCATGTTCCTAAATTTCATTCTCGTTCTTGTCCTACATTTGAAATCCCTTTTCATCGAACATCTTACGGCACTAATAACCCTATTGATCGAATAGCCAGAGAGTGTAATAATTTTAAACTTGATCCGTTTATTATAAATAATTTGTATTCTTTAAAGCACTGCTTTTAGCAGCCTGTTATATCGTCTTAATTATTTCTATTATTTTGTAATTTTTTATTTTATATTCATACTACTATTATACTTGTATCGTTATTCTACCATTGTTATTACTATATTTTTTTGTCATTGTACTTGAGCCCATCTGGGCGTTTATACCTAATAAATAAATAAAAAAATTACATGTAAATTAATTTATATAAATATTGAAATTATACACACCAACACCGCCCACAGAAATTTTAATTTTAAGTGCGAATTTTTATCATGCAAATTTTAAAAATAGTCATGCAAATTCATGCTAATTGCGTGCTAAATATTGGCACAAAAAAAAATTCACATTTCAAAATGGGTGGTGCTGGTGTGATGTACGTAAATAGTACTGTATTATTCGTAATTTATTATTTAATACAACAACACAACTCGAAGTAAGACACTTTTAACAAATTATAATACTCGTTATCTTGAAGTTGTAAAATGCAAGTGAGATATGACACTTGATAATATTGTATCAGTAAAATTTCACATTATCAAAAGTGACATTTGCGCCATCTGTTGGTGAAAAATAGGAATAAACTTGTGACGTTTTTGTACGATACAAATATGATATTTACTAAAACTACTCTGTGATAATATGAAAAATCACATTTTTTCAGTTGTGTCACTTTTTAAGCGGGAGTGTCTTTCTTCGAAAGTATTTTACCTTCAATTGAAAACTTCGATGAAAATGAAATATTTGATTTCGGTATTGGTATTATAAACTTAATTAAAACAATTAAAAAAAATATATAACTGCTTATTTGACACCATTGATTTATACTAATTATCAATAACCACCAACACAACAAGCTCAACCAATTGATATTCATAACACTTCTGGAATGTCACAAACATATCAACATTCGATTGATCCTGAAATTGTTAATATACATTCAAGCACACCAACATCATAAACAGGGACTTATTCAAGATCTTATTCAGACTATAGTGAATTAACATCAGAATATAATATTTAAATAATTTATTTTTATACCTTTCTATATTATTATTTATTCATATTTTAACAAAAGGCTGTTTAAATAAGTATCTAATTTTTGTTATTATTTTATTCTAAAAATTTCATTTTATTGATATGTATTAATTATATGTATATTTAATTAATTAAAAGAAATTTAAATGATTTTAAGCATAAACACTTACCTGATAGTGATTGCCAACATTTCGGCTATACTCTGGCTATTGGGATTTGGGACAAACTGAAATTATCGAAAAATAGTTAAAGTCCGTATCACGGTGTAAAGAGCAATGTAGACGCATTAAGCTCCGATCATCAACTAGTGGTACCAACCTTACCGTGCCATATTATATCGATATCAATCAACGTCGTTTGTTCATACGTACAATCACGATTTAAGATATATAGGTTGCGTATCGGAAACCCAAAATGTGAAGACTGAAACAACTATCTGAATCAGCTGGGCCCTCGAACAACTAGCGAACCATGCGGACAACTTACAATAGTTTTTACCATAGCCATTTATTTTTTCCCACATTATTTTATCACTTATTCTTACCATAATATGATAACATTTACTTTTACACTAGTAAACTAAATAACTTGTATTTTTAATTTTTTATATACTCCATTAATTTATTATTTAATTAATTTTGTGAACATAATTATATACAATAATTATGATACTATAATCTAATGATTATGTAAATGACATTTTTTACATCTTTTACTATACAATTTTTAATTAAAATGTTTAAACCTACCTTTACATATACTTACCTGTATAAGTGTTAGCTGTATTTAATTCAAGTTGAATCTCTAAATAGGTACTGACTACTGAGGAATAATATATTCATTTATCGTAATAGAAACCACTTTAGTGATACTTGTTATTATCATTGAGTACTAAAAATATTTATTATTTTTCAGTTTTTTTAGAATCAGAATAAAGAAAATGATCTTAAAGTTTTATAATAAGAAAACTATGTTATATTGTAACAACGTTTAATAATAAAAAGTGGACGAGAAAACGCCATTTTTACAAAAATTGAAATTTCGATATTTTCAATTTTAATATTGATATTTTATTATTATTATATTATTTTATTATTTATGATTGTAATAAATAATAATTTTATGTATGGTATAAATTCTATTAATATTCTAAGTTAAATGTATTTATAGATTTATAGTTTTTGAATTATATTGAATATAACAACAGTGGAAACAAATTATTAGCGTGAGTTGTTGTGATGGCAGACGGGTTCACCCTCGTCATGGGCATTTTTACCACTCTGTTTATAAATAAGTATAATTTTTGGTATTTTTTTCGTTGTTGAATTATATTTCTATATCGTAATATTGGTCATTTATTATATTATTGTTACGTCTTTTCTAATTTCTCCCACTATTGCCACAATCGGTCGTTTCGGTTGCGACGCCTTTGCTATACTTTCGCGCGCTTTTTCGGTGTTATTAATTTATTGTTTTGGCACCATAAAATAAAAATAGGTCCCAGTGCCGGTTATTTAAACTGGATGAGGTCCGGGGTACGTCGGCAGCTAACCGACACTTTTCTGTGTCGCTATACGTAGTTCATAGCTTTTTCATTATTGTCATTATCTACAATTTATAATTATAGATAATGGAAATATTTTTAATTTGCTGTATGGCGGAATATTACGTATTATAATATACTAATATAAAATTGAATAAATGAACTTCTAAAAATTTGACGAGCACTATATAGACGGTCATAATAATTATACCTAATTATTTATATTCAATATGGTCATATTGGTCATTGTCATATTGTTTGCGATACTTATTAGTTACTACACTTATATTATTATGCATTTTTTTAAACCTTTTCTAAATAGGTACATAAGTATATTAGGTATATTAGTATAGGTATATAAGTATATTTGTATTATTTTTTAGTGATATATTAATATTCTTATTTCTATAAGAGTAAAATTCATGCAGGCAATTTCATACATAGTGATCGGTGGCGGTCGATTCGATGTTATTGTGTTAGTGTGTGTTTCCCAAAATAATACTACTCACGCGCACGCACAAGTAAATGAGTTTATATTATTCTTGCCTTTGCTATGCTTTCGCTGGCTTTATCGATTTTATTGATTTACTGTTTTTGCGCCATAAAATAAAAATAGTAAAATTATAATAAATCGATATATAGCAAATGAATAGCATATTAGCATTGGCGTTACTTTGCCAGTTGGCGAGCTATTACAATTTACGGTGTTTACTTTTTTTCCAAAACGACAATAATTATAATAATTTTCATCACTTATTATTATTATGATAGGGGGTTTATAATTATATTGCCTTATAAGAAAATTGTAATTAATTTTTTGAAAAAAAAATTGTTATATTATATTAAACTCATATAACTATAATATAGATTAGTTACGAGTATATCTATATAATATGATTAATTTTTTATATTTCACTTTTAATATACTATATGTACATAATATATTATTTTTTACAATATATTTTTTACTCAACCTACCTAATGTGGTGCATACAGAATTGTTTCTATTCCTATTTCTACCTATACCTAACTTATCACCTATACCCTAAACTTACCTACCTACCTACCTACCTACCTACCTACACCTAAACCTACTTTTACCTATGTCTACCTACCTACCTACCTAATCTACCTACCTATTTAATTAATTAACACTCTGGGCATCGGCATTCCTCAATGTTCCTTGACATTGTTATAAAACCAACGCCTGGATACGTTCTGGCGATGTCCGTCATAAATCGAATAAATTTGTCATTATTTGAATCTAATCTATTTAAAATATTAGTACGGTACATCCCATTCGCCTACATACGAATTTGCTACTCTTTTACAATTACATCTAGTTAAAATACGTTTCAGTTCTCGCCAAGATCTTTCAATATGTTGGGTATGATATCTAACGGAACCCAATAATCGGGTCGGACTTTCTCGCCCACTGCAACTTACTTCCAGATTGTCGCGCATAACGTCTTATCGATGGCACCACTGGACTAACGTCACATTGTCAAGTATTAGGTACATTACAAAGTAGTATTAAGGCACTTTCAAGCGAGTCACCTGCACACACCATTCTAGCCGAATTTCCTGAGCTGATTCGACCTGCTGGAACACCACGCAAGTAAAACATACTAAAGTACATTATATTCGAACTACCACCGGACCGGTTAGTCCGGATTTGTCACTGTGACTAATAATTCTATGAATTTAAATATTTATTCTGTCCATGAGAAGGTTGTATAAATTCATTATCATAGTAAGTATATTTTTATATTTCTTTTAAAAAATTTTGAATAATATGTTCATTTTTTTTTTAATTTAGCTGATATTGATATGGATGGAATTGGTTTGTTGGCTGATGTTAGTACAAAGTCCATTCCATTACAAAATTCAGATGCTTTTGGTAAGATCAAATTTTATATATTAAATTTCAAAATATTAATTTGGATATTATGATATTAATAGATGATGTACAAACATTGTCAATGCCAAAGAGGAATTACCGCAAATCAATTCACCATAATTTAACACCCAATTGTAAAAAACTATTTAATGAAACAATAAAACTTAAAAAGAAATGTGACAGATAACGACAAAATAAAATTAAATTGAAATCTAGAGTTAAACTGGCCGAAAAATTTGTAAATTATCCCTATACTGGTAAACTATTAAATAAATTAAATACAATTACAATAGACTTTTTTCAATCTCAAATTAAATCTCAAACAAAAAAACCCAAGGGACGCAGATATTCATTACAAGACAAAATATTATCTTTATCAATTTATAAAAATTCTCCAAAAGGATACAGATTTCTCTCGACAATTTTCGCTTTACCATAAAAAAAAAACATTAACTAATCTTCTTAATAATGTACCATTCAAAGCTGGAATAAATGATCATATAATTAAAAATTTAACCCATCAAGCTACTAAGTTAAAGCCAAATGAAAGATTGTGTTCTTTGATCTTTGATGAAATGGCTTTAGATCCATCAATTACTTTTAATATTAAAGATGATGTAATATTTCGTTTTGAAAATTTTGGAAATGATCAACGACATTGTAAATTTATTGATCATGTCCTAGTATTTTTATTACGCGGTATACATCGGAAATGGAAGCAAGCAGTTGCATATTATTTTTGTCAAAGCACCACCAAGACACCACAATTAGTAAACTGCATTGGAGATGTTATAACTGCTGTTCAATCTACTGGACTAAAAATATTAACAACTGTATGTGATCAAGGTGGAACAAATAGTGTAGCTTTAAAATTTTAAAAAATGAAACGGATCGTATGTGTTATTTCGGTTTTGCTATCAATAGCCAAGAAGTAATTCCAATATTTGATCCTCTGCATCTTCTAAAAACTATTCGTAATAATTTTGTCACAAAAGATTTAATCTTCTATAAAAATAATAAAATGTTCAAAGCATCATGTGATCATATAAGGAGACTATACGAATTTGATATAAAAAATGAAGCATGTGGTCTTCGTACTTTGCCAAAACTTACTGCAACACATGTATTACCAGAAAAAATAAGGAAAATGTGTGTGTCAACACTTTTTAACTCTAAGTCAGAGAGTCAGAGAGTATCAGCAACGTTACGACTTTTGGCAGATTGTGGTAAAATAAAAATTAATTTTTTTAAGCATATCACATTATGATTAAGAGGACGTTCTACCAAAACGAGAACGCAAGCAATCGATCATAGAATGCGCTATTACTACTTTTCTCACGGCGCAAGCACGCGGCGATCGCACATCGCTCGGCTAATGCGGGCGTCGTTAGGACCCAAATCGAGAGCGTATTTTATTGTTTCATGAACCTTCATACTATTCGTATCCTACCAAACATTATGTAGCGTGTAGTACTATAAAATATAATATGATAATACGACACTATGATTATGGCGTGTGCTGCGCGGCTAAACTTTATTACGTTATGTCGTTGTCGTTTTACGGCTTTTACCTATAATATTATGTTACATCTTTCATATAACATATGTATAATATAATTATTTTTCTACATAATTTAAAATTATTCTTTTGACAATAATATTGACAATATTGTGTAAAAATATAATCAACTAGGTGACGCCTAGATGGCTAGATTACATGTTTTCGTTTAAAACGATAAAGAACTTAGACATAATAAATATTATATTTTAAATAAATTTAATAATTTTATTCAAATAGATTTTTATTAATTGTTGATTTAACCGTCTTAGGTGGTTCTCGTATATCGGATATCATTAAACGATATTTAAAAACTGGATCGACTATTTCGGGCAGTAAACATTTGAAATAAAAACTAGAAAAAAATATACAAACCATTAATATAGTTACAATTTATTAATTTGAACAAAATATGGGACTCACTATTTCAATTTATCAACCATATACAATGACCAAAAATCATGATCATAATAAATTTCTTGAACTGATGTCCAGTGCGTGTATATATTATAAAATAACACATATTCCTTTGTGTTATATGTAGTTGCCCTTGTACTTGGTAAAAATACTCGTGGGTTCTTTTTAATTTTAATTTATTGTTTTCAATAGTACAATCAGTGGTGTATTGGTAAAAATTGTCTTGGGTATACTCTTCATTTTAGAATTAAAGTGTACGAACCTAGAAAATAAGAGTATATTTCGTGGAGTATAAACTTATAGACATAGTCTCCCCTTTAACATTTAGCAACCGCAAATATTAAATTTAATTGAGATTTTATAATATAAAACTTAAAATAAACTTTTATTTTTATTGTGATTCAAATTAGAATAAACATATCAATAATCATACTCGATTTGCACGAATAGCATATGTTTCCGGTAGGAAAGTGGATGTAGTTGGTACTTTATTTAGGTCATTTTTCGAATTTCTCAAAATTGACCCTAAGCGGTAGAAAAAACGACCATACTCTACCATACAGTATACTGTATACACGCAATCGTTTTTCGTTTGAACGAATATAACGTGGCACATTGATATATTATTATAAATTAATAAACACTTCGCCCATTATAGAATACTCGTATACCCTCATCAGAACTTCTTAGTAATTATGACAAAATATTATTCTATTTTTATTCATTCAAGTCAAAAATATTATTATGAAATATAAACTACAATAATGAAGATAATATTATGGTTAAAAAACCTGATTATTAAGACAAATAATCTATTTTCCCTTGTTATACCTATATGGCTACATAATAAAATAAAAATAGTATTTATTATTTAGGTAGGAAGTAGGATATTATTATTAGTTATTGTTATTAGTATAAATATGTTTATATGACACGTTCACGTGTGTAATTCTTATTTTATATAATATATTATCAATATTATTATCCATTAAATTAAAATGAATGTTTGTATCATAATATTCTATTATGATATATTGCTATTAATAAATAAAATATAATTTACACATTTTTATATTATAAGAAAATTATTGTAATAATTATTTATTTTTAATCATTCTTGTTTCTTGTAATATTCCAAGCGTATACCCATAAAATTATACTTTCTTTTAAATATACGCAAAAATCCGGAAATGTGCTTATGGGTATACGGCGTATACCCGCGTATACTTTCCAATACACCACTGAGTACAATATTTTATCTATATATATATATATATATCTATATAATATTGAAAATTGTACTGAAGTATACTTACATATCACTTACAATCATATAAAAATATTAGAAAAATTCAAAGTCTCAATTTTTTTTATAGCTGTTAAAAATTGATATTTATTACATATTATTATAATATCATAATATCTATTATAATGTCTAATTACGACTAAGTTCATGTTTAATATATAATATATATAAATATATATTTACGATTGATGAGCTCGAACTTTTTTCATTCTTTCAATTTTTTTATTTTTGATCCATATTTTTTTTTTTACAAATAAAAATATAGTATAAAAATTTAAAAACAATACTAACTCAAAAATATATTTATAATTGCAAATTATATAATGCATAAAAAAAATATATTTATGCTTGTAATGTAAAACATATGAAAAAATTATATTTTATTCAAAAACCGACACGCTAAACAGTGTCAACACTTCAACAGTCGTACTAATGCAAGTGATTGAATGCGCGTAAAAAAACGCGCGAATCTATATTTGGTAGATCAATATATCAATATTTGGTAGAATATAGTAGGTACTTTTATTATTTATTGATTTTATAATTAATAAATGTCCTTTCTTATTTTTAACAAATAGGTATATTTTAATCATTTTATTATGTATAATAATAATACCTAAATAATAATTATGATTTTGTACATAGATGGGTGTTGATTTTGTCATTATTATTTAGATTATCCGATTATGGAATATTTTCCATTGTCGGTCTTCGCTAAAAATAAAACTAATGAAGTAATTATAGTCTTCCACCACGGATGCACACCGCGCGGGCGACAGTAAATACACCGGTTTTGAACTATGACGCGGTTGATTTTACATGGGTAGAGGAGTGAAACTAATACTGAACGCTGCCGTTATACATAAGAGCAGCACAATACGGCTGTAAAAATTATTTTTGTTAGTCTAAAAAGGGTTTTTGTATTTCCATCATTACTCGTTGTAAAATTATCTTAGAATAATAATTTTGATAAAAAATGAAAAAGGAGAACATAATTGATGTTTGTACGTCAGTTTTTTTAAATTGAATTAATATTTTATTAATTATATTGAGTTAAAAAAAATGATTTTTTTTAGTTTTTTAAAGAAGTATAAAACATTATAAAATGCATTAATTTAAAAAAGCCGACGTAGAAACACATACCAAGTTCTCCTCTTTCTATTGATACCAAATTTGTTATGCTACGATAATTATATAGTATGTAGTGATGGAAATGCGAACATATGTATTCACAAGCTATTTATTGGCATGGCACGTCCTCTTAATCTTTTATATTATAGCTGTAAGGTTTCGGCCTCTTAAATAGAGGCTTACTTATTACCCACTGTCGAGGGGGGGCACTCAACAGTGACCTAAGGGCCGGGCCAAGCACAATATGTATTGTGTTGGCTGAACCTATAGGTTTTTTAAAAAAAAGGACCGAAAAATCAATTAAATAAAAAAAAATAAAGAGCTGATACTCCTGCCGCACAGGATACAGGTGTGCGGATCATAGCGTTTAATTTTACTTAGAATTTGAATGCAATGAATTTTCAGTGGAATTACTTTTTTATCGTAATGTTCTTTTGATTTGAGTTTATTAACTTCTAAGTTTGTTTTTGCTTGTTGATGTGCTTCCTGCATCTGCTTTTTCAATTCAAAATAATAATCTTGGTAATTGTATTGAGGTTCCGGATTATGATTAAAAGAACTAGGAACGGTTATCTGATGACCATAAACCAATTCATACGGCTGAAAGTTCGTTGAAGTATGAACTGTGGAATTATGGCAAAACATTGCAAATGGAATATAAGAATCCCAATTCTGATTGTCATTCTGAACAAAACTGCGTAAATATTCTGCTAATGTTCTGTGACTTCGTTCCAAAGGACCATTGCTCTGTGGGTGATACGGTGTAGTGGAAGTTTGCTTGATTTTTAGAAGTTGACATACTTCTTTAAAAATTTTACTTAGAAATTCCGTACCACAGTCAGTTACAAGACTTTTAGGTAGTCCATGCAAACACACAAATTGGGTTACAAAATGATAGGCAAATGTGTTCGCTTCATGATTGATCATGGGAGTGGCCCATGCAAATTAAGTAAGGTCATCTTGTAGAGTTAGAATGAATATATTTCCTTTGTGTGATTTGGGTAATGGACCGACAATATCCATAAATATCTTTTCAAATGATCTGGAAGCAGTGGTGGTAATCACCATAGGCTCCTTGACTGAGCGATTTGAAGTCTTGTTGCGTTGACAAATTTCGCATTTTCTAACATAATCTTTAATCATCTGTCTCATCCCTTTCCATTTATACTGTTGTGAAATCCTCTGAACAGTACGTGATATTCCTTGATGACCCCCTAAAGGAGTATCATGGAATTCTTTGAGTATGCGTATCTTGTCTTCTTAATCTAGTTGAGTACATGCTAATTGTGTAATCTGGCGTTCCAGACAAATTTTCTTTAGGTTCTGGAGGCTCTGGAATAGTTGTGCGTATGTAGACTTCTGCCAGTAATGTTCCTTGGTAATGAGGTAGAATATGGTTCTTTGCTCCATTTCCAAAGAAACAACTTCCGTAACAGTTTTCTGTAATTTCTTTAATTGTGCCACTTTTTCAAATTTTCTTCTCATGATTAATGATATTCCACTAGTCATTCTAAAATCGGCTGAGACCACATGCATCAGAGAGACGTCTGGTTCACAATTGAAAAGGTCTCCTTGTATTTCTAGAACATTGGATGATGCTTTCTTTAAACTTGAGTCGGCTTGTACGAACTGTTGATAATCGTCTGAATATTCGGTAATTTTCGTAGGTTGTGAAGTTTCCGGAGATCCTAAAATTTCTGGAGTTTCTGAAGTTTCTGGAGTTTCTGAAGTTTCTGGATGTTCTGAAGTTTCTGGAGTTTCTGGAGGTTCTGAAGATTCCGTAGTTTCTTGATTTTGGGATCTGGTAACAACTCGATGAATCCTACTAAGAGCATCCGCATTTGTGTTACTTGTTCCGGCCTTATAATGAATGGTGTACTGGTATTCCTCTATCTTAAGACGCCAACGTGTAAGCCGTGAGCCAGGATCCTTCAAATTGAATAACCATAATAAGGCACGATGATCTGTGACTATATGAAATTGCTGACCGAAAAGATATGGTCAAAAAACTTTTATTCCCCAAACTATACTGGAAAGTTCCTTCTCAGTAGTATTATAATTTATTTCAGCTTTATTCAATGTTCTGGATGCATATGCTATTGGCAGATCTTGACCAATAGGACCCTGTGAGAGCACACATCCAATAGCATAGTTACTCGCATCGCAAGTCAGATTGAAAGGTATCGAAAAGTCTGGATATTGTAAAATTGGGGCTTGTGTTAAACAGTTTTTTAATGTTTCGAAAGCCTGTTGACACAATTCTGTCCAATTGTAGGGAGCATCTTTTTTTAACAACGAAGTTAGTGGTTTTGCTATTTGTCCGTAATTCTGAATAAATTTTCTGTAATAACCGGATAGTCCAAGGAAGGATTTTACTTCCTTAACGTTAGTCGGCACTGGGAAATTTCGTACGCATTCAATTTTCTGAGGGTCCGGTTTAACACCTTCGTCAGTGATTAGATGACCTAGATAAGTTACTTCCTTTCTGAGGAACTCACACTTTAATGGTTGTAACTTTAAATTATACCGTCGGAGTCGATCAAAAATATCTCGAAGTTTCTGCGAATGGTCTGTAAGGTCTTTGGCATAAATGATTATATCGTCCAAGTACACGAATGCTTTTAATCCATTTAATCCTGCTAATACCTTATTCATGAGTCTCTGAAATGTTCCGGGAGCACCCTTTAATCCAAAAGGCATGCATAAAAATTCGTAGTGACCTTTATCGGTAGAAAATGCCGTTTTTTCCCTATCTGATGGGTTCATCGGGACTTGATGATAGCCCTGGGCCAAATCGAGCGTGCTATAATATTTGGATTTTCCCAATTGGTCAAGAATGTCTGTAATGTTTGGTAGAGGGAATGCGTCTCCTACAGTGACTTGGTTTAGTCTGCGAAAATCAACACACACTCGGTACTTAACCTTACCGTTGACATCAGCTTTCTTAGGAACCACTAGGAGAGGAGCGTTCCATGGCGAATCACTTTGCGCAATTACACCATCCTGTTCTAAGGCCTCCATTTGGTCAGAAATTTCTTGACGATGTCTTGCAGGTAATCGATAAGGTTTCTCGTGGATGGGTTGCACAGCTTCGGAGGTTCGGATTTCGTGTGCTACCGCTGTGGTCGCAGTAATTTTGTCCCCATCCAAATAAAAAAGATCTGAATATTCTTTGCATATCACCAGTAGTGAATTCTTTTCTTCAGAATTCAAATGGTCGGTCCGAAGGTTCTTTTCTAATTGTGCTAAACGCTTAACACCTGTTAAAGTCTCTGCGTGTGGCTGCACCAATGCAGCATGTATAGCTTCTTTGTACTCCTCATGTACTAGGTTTCGCAACGTAGGAACTTTAATAGTGATAGGCTGTTCGGTTGGATTTATTACTATTAGCCATACAGAGTTATCTTTGACAGAAGTGACAACATTGCCACATAAAATAGATTCTGTAATGTTCTGATTGGGAATTAATATATTCGAATTTTCTTTAAAGTTCTGTGCTTGAACAGTCATGAGAGTCTCTGCTCGTGGTTCTAAGGTGATTTCAGAAGGATCTGTGAGTATTAATTCTTTTGTCTGGTATTTGATGATTGTCTCTTGCCCTACTATGAAAGGTTTTCCCAAGATTCCTTCATGAGGTACTGGGAACGACGAATGTACGACATGGAATTCAGTAGCACGAGTATCGCTACCAATTTGAATTTGTAGGTTGACTGAACCTAATGTAGTTATACAATGTTCTGTGATACCTTTAAGTTGATAAATGGTTTGGTCATATACCATTACGTTATCTTTTAAAGCCGATAATTTGATTAAATTTAAATCACTTCCAGAATCGAGTAATAGTCTGATCTGATTCTTAATGGTCTGATAACTTTTACAAATTATGTGATCTTCTTCAAGTTTCTGCTTTGCTATAGTACTCAGGACGACTCGTGGAATGAAATTGCGGCGGTTTTTATACTTCCAGCCGGGCGTCCGCCGTTGACTCCCGACTGTGTGGCATTTCCCGTTTTTGTCTGATTTTCTGTTGTTGCCGAATTTCGTTGCGACGTTACATATTTTAATTTTCGACAAACCTCTTTTTTGTGTCCTGGCTTTTTACAATAATTACAAATAATTGTGTTTATTCGAGCCGGGATAGCAGACGATGTATCCTTCAGCGTACAGTCTCTAGCCCAATGTCCCATTTTTTTGCAATGGTAGCAAGGAGTACTTGGTTTCGCACTACTAACTCTCCTGCTATTTCTGCCTCCATCCTCATAAAACCTTTTGGATTCCGCGAGTGACTTCTGTACTCGTTCCTCTTCTCTCGCAGCTTGGATAGCGGGTTTCTTGCTTTAATGAAATCTTTTAATTTTCCTAACCCTTCAATGAATACCTGAATTGTCTGTGCTTTTAAACTATTTTCCAAGGCTATGGCTGCTTCCATTGATTTTCCGCTAGTTTCTTGTTCCAATATGAGTGTCTGTAATATTTCTATTCGTGTGGAGTATGCCATCACGTCTTCTCCAATTTTCTGCTTGCTCGAATATAATTCCAGATACAAATGTGTAGTGGTCCGTTGTGGTTCCAATGATTTTTTCAAAGTTTCTTTTAGTTCATTCCACGAATTTATTGTTCGAAATTTTATTGCTGCTCTTGCCTTGCCGGTTAACCTCACCAATATCCCTTGCAATAAGCGGGGTTTTGCTTTATCATTAGCACACATTATTGCAAATTCGCATTGCTCTAAAAATAACTCCAAATCTTCCTGGTTGACACCACTAAATGTCGACGGTGACAGCGTTAAAGCTGCTTCCAACCCAATGGTGTCGACAGATCGGTCCGATCTGTTTGAAGGTTCTGCTACATGATTCTGAATATTATTAGAGAATGTTTCATTCCTATTAGATAGGTCTTGTCCTGCTGGGATGTCCTGCGAATTGTCGTTAGGTTCTCGAGAGGTTCCCGGTTCTCTAATGGTATGATCCAATAATGTTCCGTTGTTTTCCATGTTATCAATATAAATAGTCTGCGCTAAAATATTTGCAGTAGTATCAATAACCCTATCTACTTCCAACAAATTTCTGTTTATGTTCTGGAAAAGAGTTTCGTTATTGTCTACTAATTGATCTGTACGACCTACTAAAAAATTATCTATCGAGATTTCGGCTACTGGTCGTTCGGCTCCAGGAATATTAGGATTAGCAAATCGAACAGGGAGACTGACACGGGGAGTAGGACGAGGAATTCCCGTATATTCAGAATTGTTGTCACTATCCGAATTTTCTGAGGAAGTATCACTACTATTATCTATAGAGTTATGCATTAACTAATTTTCTGTATTCCCCTATATCATTAAGGATCTGCTACTACTCTATGATGTGTTAGTAAAAAAAAAATTATAACAATGATATAATTAAAATATTAAAGTGACTAAACAAATGTACTATTATTAAATTTTCTGATTTTTTTTATTACTTACGATACCGCCAATTTAATAAAAAATGACATTCTCTATACCGAATTTGTAATGCAGCGTCCACACCTTGTAATGTAAACACCCGACGATGCTCTGTCTCCCGATTGTTCTATTGATGACAATTTTAACAACCGATTCGATTGTTATAACCACCAGTCGACGCCCTTCGAATAACGGCGGCGCATGTGTGACGTATCGTTTGTGACGTCAGCGGCGGCTCCCCGACGACGAAAATTTCTGAAGTCCCGCCTCGCGTTCTGACGTAACTCGACAGCACCGGTTGTACCCTGACAACGCGAACAGCGGCGGCGGCACAAATCACTACGGCGGCGCACTCACTGACCTTGATGACACGCGCGGCGCACCCACTGACTTTGATGACACGCGCGGCGGCCACTAATACGTATTTAAACTAATAATCTTACAAATTTTCTTCTAAAAGTTCCTGGAATATTCTGCGTAGTTTCTGAATTTTCTGTGAATCTTGAACGATTTCAACCGATCGGGTTATAAAAACCCGTTATAACGCGGAGACAAGACTTTTTTTAGTACTTTAACCGAATTGCAGTTATAATTATTCTTCGAGCGAACACTGGAATACTTCTGTATCGCACCGCTGCCACCAAAAAATGTTATGAACTTAGCACAACAATAATTTAAAATAATAAAATGAACGCTTAACAAAAATAATTTTAATAACTATGTTTATTAATTAAACAAATATCGGTGTACAACTTATCTGTTTTTACGTAGTTTCAAGACTGACTGGGCTCCGTCGTATCGCGAGGACGGTGACGAGTGTTGACCATAATGTGCATATTCAGCATATCCTTTTCACTCGTCGCCGTCCAACACACAATTCCTGATGCTCTGTGTTTTAACATTATTAATATTAAATAATATACTCGAATATAAAATAAAATATTCAGGGGTTCATAACAGTATTAATCATTAAAACCTAACGTTTTAGATTTGCCATGATTCTGTCCCATTGCATTACCGCCGGATAGATAATAATTACGCATTATTATAATAAATTG
Source organism: Tetraneura akinire (assembly GCA_021307375.1). Lineage (NCBI taxonomy): Eukaryota > Metazoa > Arthropoda > Insecta > Hemiptera > Aphididae > Tetraneura > Tetraneura akinire. The sequence continues at coordinate 44,179 of JAIUCT010007241.1, forward strand.
CATTATTTTATTCACACGTTACACAGTTTTTATTGAATCCTCGTTGATTACCACCGGAGGTAAATTTTACGTATTGTAATTCTACGTTATAACTTCATGCATAGCACGTGATGCGTTTTTTGCAAGTACCGCCGGAGGTAATAAAAGGTCTTTTAACACATTACATTTTTACTTACATTACGCGTATCGAGTATTATTACCGCCGGAGGAGAATTCGACGAATTCGACAGAATTCGACAGAATTGGCAAACAATATTCATTATGACATTTAAACGTAATTTGTACTAAATGTTATTTCATTATTAAACTAAGCGTGTATTATTTAATGGACAATTTATACAAACGTGTACTGAATTTTACTATATCTGTCAACAGCAATTTATTCATTTGTTGTGATTACTTAAATTTATGTTAATATGATTATTAAAAATCCGTATGTTATTATCATACCTATCAAGCACCCAACTAAGTAAATTGATCAGTGAGCTAAGGTAGGCGCTGTTTTCAGTAGCCCCAAAGCGAAC
>JAIUCT010007246.1:0-17126 GCA_021307375.1 Tetraneura akinire
TTAGGGCCCGCGGATTTAAATGCACTTAAGACTATACAAATATGCTCTAAAAAAAAGCCAAAAAAATTACCTTAATATTCCATATATATTTTTATTCAATTTGTAATTTATAAATAAAACATAATTATTATTTATTATTTTATAAAAATAAAATGAAAATTTTAAATGATGACTTAATGTGTTAACTACATGCATATATTTTGGCTGTTTAGGAGAAATATTATTCATTCTAAACATACCATAATATATATTAAAATTAATGTAAAATTATAATTCTAAGTAAGTCTATTGTACTTACTAAATTTTAAGCATTGCATTAAACAATAATAATTTATCGTTAGATAATGTTTTGAATGTAGGCTAAATTTCATCGTATATTGAACAAATATGCATAAATAAAATGACTAAATTTTGACATGAATGACATGACATTAATGCTAAAAATGTAAAATAAAATGTATAGCTTTGAAACCCTCGTTATATGAAACGAATTATGTATTTAGAAAGCGTTGTGTAAGATCAACCAAAAAAATATGCACTTTGAATTTAAATCCTTGGGCCCTACTTATTACTTATTAAAAAAGTACATATATGTACAAGTATAATCTGTATTAACAAATAAATGTTAATTTTTATATAAGTTATAATTATTATTTCAATGGGGGTCTGGACCCGAATCCCCCCGTGGGTACGCCCCTGTTAATATTTGCTATATTTTGAAAGTAATAAAATATATAGGTATCTAAACCTAACAACTTAACATAGTATTATTTAAATAAAATTGTATAATACTAGTTACTCTTGACAAATATTTATTTTGTACATTTATATGTTTAGATCATCAAGAAAATGAAATAATTGAACTTGAACATAATAATTCAATTCAAACTACTGTTGATAATACTGAAAATATTAATAATAATAAATCTGTTATAGGTATTTATAATGTGTATTATATTGTTTTTATTTTATCTAATAAGTAATTGAATTTATAAAAAAAATTCATTGATATTAAAATATATATATTTAAAGTACTAGCTTATGGTATCAAATATTTGAAGTTAGAAATATTTATGACATTTATTTCACATTTATGACAATTATGTAGGCTGAAATTCATCTGTTATGCCTTAAAATTGTTTTAAGGTTATACATTTTCTTTACAATAAACAGTATAAATATTTCTTTCGTTAAACTTTATAAAGAAATATAATTTTATTAAAATGCACTATTGGTTACCTAATATTTTTTTTTTTTTTTCAGAAAATAATATTTTAAATATTTTGTTTGACAATGATCCTGCTCAATTTACTTTACTTTCTAATTTGACCTATGAGATGACATCAACAATTTTGAAATTGGGTTCTAGTCAACCACGATCAAATGAATTGCCTGGTGGAAAGTATCCCCAAAAGAATGGACATAGATTTCTTGAAAGTTTATATCATATAATATGGGTCTGTCTTTAAAAGGGATTGGTTATCATATTCTAAAACTACAAACCGGTTGTATTGTATTAATTGTATATTGTTTCCTGGAAATGGTAAAGAGAAACCTAATAAATCTTGGGTTAAAGATGGTTTTCAAAATTGGTCTTCTTGTACACAAAGCATTAATAGTCATGAAACATCATCATCTCATGTTTACTCAACACTTAAATTAAAACTTAGACAATGTTCATTACCATTAATACTCAGTCTAACAATAAAAAGAAATGAGCAAATATTAACAAACAGAGAAATTGTAAAACAATTAATTGATATTACATTATATTTAGCTCGACATAATTTAGCATTTAGAGGTCATAAAGAAAATTGGGAATGTGATTTACGCGGTAATTTTAAGGATCTATGTTCTCTTCTATCAAAACATTCACCTGCTATGGCAAATTACATTGGTCAACTAGGACAATTAAGTCAGAAAAAAAAACCAGAGTTTTCTTTTATTTCATGGCGTCGTCAAAATGATTTAATTGAATCAATATCTTGTTTTATTAAATCAAACATATCAAATAGTATTAAAAAAACAAGATTTTTTAGTGTTGCAATTGATTCTACTTTCGACATATCACATAAAGAACAAGTGTCTTTTATTATTAGATATATAGATGAAGATAAATATCAAATTCAAGAAAGAATTATTGGATTACGAGAATCTTCTAAAACAACTGGAAATATTTTATTTGAAATTTTTAAAGAACTATGTCATTCCAACGATTTAAATTGGACAAAATATTTAATTGGTCAATCATATGATGGGGCTTCAAATATGAGTGGTCATTATAACGGTGTTCAAAAATTAATTAAAAATGAAAATCCAAGTGCTACATTTATTTGGTGCTGTAGCCATCGTTTAAACTTGGTTATTGTTGATGCTGTGTCAGAATCATTGAATACAATTGATCTCTTTGGTAATATTGAAAGATTATATGATTTTATATCTAGCAGTAAGTTTCGGAGTGCTATATATGAGCAAAAACAAAGAGAATTTTATCCAGGCCAACAAATTCGTAGACTAAAAAGAGTGTCTACAACTAGATGGATGTCGCACAAATCTGCACTACATGTCATACTTAACACATATATAGGCATATTAGAAACTCTTGAACATATAAGAAAAGAGAGTTCTGACAAAAAAGCAGCTTCAGAAGTAGGTGGTTTTTTGTTATATTTACAATCACAACGATTTATATATACAGCATTTTGTTTTAAACACATTTTGAGTTTAATTGAACCTGTATCTGAATTACTACAGAAAAAAGATTTTGATTTATTATCAGCTTCATATTTAATTAAACAAAAATATGATGAACTAAATTTACTTCGATCCGAATCAGCATTAAACAAAATTTTATCTGAAGCTAACAATTTTATTGATTCTATTATTGAAAACTTTGATATTACACCTCTTCCTGAAAAACGTTTGAAGAAAAAAAAATTACAATCAGGTGAAAAAGCTATTGATGAGCCATTAACTGATCCATTAGCTCAATTTCGGATAAATACATACTTCAACACGTTAGATATAATAACTTCAGAAATAAAAAGAAGATTTTTTGGTGATGGCGAAGATAGTATTCAACAAACGGGACTATTTAAAGACATGTCTCTAATGACTATAAAACGAATGAAAGAAATGAAAAAAGATTCATTAAATATTCCAAAAGATGCTTTTAAAATATTTGGTAATATTTATGGAAAATTTATCAATAACAACATAGACAAATTAAAGGAAGAGTATATGACATTTGCTAATTGTTATGAACAGTTTATGAAAGCAGAAAAATTACCTGACGTACTTCATGAACAACATAACATGGATACAGATAGTGAGTTGGAAACGGGTAGTGAAAATGAAGATTATTATTCATTAAAACAAAATGTTGAAAATAATGCAAGCCTATTACCTATATTTCAGTTCGTATTTTAAATAAAATATATTATACTAAATTTCATTAATTTTAAATTATACTTTTATTTACCTAATTATTTAATTGCATTTATTTTTAGGGTGTTTGTAAAGAATAATCTTCAATCTATATTTCCAAATGTTCATATATTTTTAAAAATATGTTTGACGTTGCCAGTTGGTAGCGTAACGACAGAAAGTTTTTCCAAATTGAAGTTAATAAAGACTCGTTTGAGATCAACTATGATTGACACAAGACTGGAAAGTTTAATTACAATATCATGTGAAAATGATATTAAAATAAATTATGATGATATAATAAATAACTTTTCCAAAACTAGTCAACATATATTCAATGCTTTAAATTAAATCACTTTAATATATATATATAATGTCTATTTTTATATTTATTCATTAGTTGAATTGTAAATATATTATGTATATAGGTCCTACACTAATAAATTAGTAATTAATATACCTTGAATTTTAATGAGAGGTATTAAATTTTATTAAATTGAAATGACATTAGTATGTATGTATAGTATTTTGTATGTTATCTTAATATTTTTAAGTCAAGTATATAATTTATTTATTTAAATTTTATTTTGTCCATTTATTTTAAAAATTAAAAATTTGTAACGAAATTTCCTATTGACTATTATGTATGTGTATCAAATAATTATACAATACATTGTAATATGTATGATATTTTAAATTACACCTATGTAAAATTTTGAAAAATATATATAAAATTTGGTGGTGGGTGGGTATGTTATTTATTGACTGCACTGGCTTACAAAAATCATGAGGGCGCCACTGAAAATGCGGGTAACAACTAACAGGTTACAGCTGTAACTTTTGATATATTATACTTAATATAAATAGTTATATTTTATATTGTGTATACATCCATGGTGTACATGCCCATGCATATTATGATTGAATAACCATTCTATTTATAGAACTATTATGTTGATAACATCAAGGTTTTGTCTTTTGTTGGGTTTTATATTGTAAAATTTTGATTTGAAAATTAAAAATTCTTATTTCTTGTGTTTATTATATCACATTTATATTACATATGATATTAAGCCATTAAAGTTTAATTAAATTTCGTACTTTTGTTAATAATAATTCATTAATTTAAACTAAACGGCTTCAAGGCAATACTTAAGTGGTGCATCAAAATTAAAATTAAAATTAAAAAAGGATAAAGAACTTAAAAAATTAAAAGGGTCATTAGATAGTTTTATAAGACCAAAATCTGAATTAGAAACATCTAATAAAAATGAATCTATCAAAATCAAAGGTAAGTTTTAAATAATGATAATTCATTTTGACACAAATTATGTACCTATATAATTAGTGTGGAATGTAGATAATTGTCTTGAATAATTTACTATTCTATCATTATTAAAATATTAAATAGGTATGTATGTATTTATATTTTTCATAGTTTTTTTTTTTTTTACTTAGAAAGTTGTAATAGTGTTGACTGCATAGATAATGAAAATACAAATTGTATGCCAGCTACTGATATTAAAGAAGTTAATGATACTAATGTTGAAAAATTAACTCTTTCTAATAGTATTGGTAAATATAAGTTAAATAATTTTCGGGTTGACGCGCCGCCGTGCCTACCTTTCTCTCGCCAATCCCGTGATAAGCCGGCCGACGAGCGCACCTTTCGCCTGATACTGTCGAAAATTTACCGCGGTGTTATTATTCGGTATCGATATTATTTTTACGTTTTCTCCCGTATTTATTTAATTTATTCCATACGTTGTCCCTTAATTTTTATATTCACAACGATCGGACTTTCGTTTTTTCGCGTTTAAAATTCGTTAATACCCTTTCCCCGAAGCTGTCTTTGGAAATTAATTATTTTTCGTTCGTATTTCTCGTGTAATAAAGTAATAAATATAACAAATATATAAAGTATAAAATAGTAATATAAATTGTCAATCACATATATATATATATATATATATATATACGGTAAAATCAGTGGCGTATTTAGGTATTAAGGGGCCGGGGTGCAGCAGATTTTGGGGGCCCCTAATTCAAAATTTTAGATCTATTAAATCTTAATTAAAATCTAATCTTAAATAAAATAATAATGTAATAAAATTAAAACATCAACAAATTTATAATTTTTAATTAGTATTAATTTTATTAAAATATTTTTGCTGCAATTTAATTTTTAAGTTCAAGTCAAACATAATTTTAGTTATTTATTAATTATTATTACCAATATTATATTAATTTGGTATAATTATTATTACCTATATTGGTATACTATTTAAATATGAATTTCGGTTTCTTATTTGGGGGCCCTTTGCATATGACATAATTGAGGGGCCCCGGTGCAATGCACCCCCTGCACCCCCACTAAATACGCCACTGGGTAAAATCAATAATAAAATAAATTATTGTCAATTAAATAAATATAAAAAAAATTTAAATATATATATACCTATATATAGATTATCACGCACGAAAATAATTATCAATACAAAATACAAATTATAAATAATATTAATGTTTAGTTATTACGCAATTGCGCATAGGAATGTTCTAAATGCGTGTCAATATTAACGTATACTGTATTTTCATTTTTATTTAAATCATCCTTGTTTATGAACGTTAATGCTTATGATAATGGGATTCTGTGATAAGAAAATTGCTCCCAAGGCGTTACACTCCAAAATGTAATTATTTTGTACAGTTGGTGACAAAGTTGAATGTAATTATTTTGTACAGTTGGTAACAATGTTGCTCCCAATGCGCTGTCTCTAGACGCTCGTGAACCGGTTAGGCAGGTTTTCTTACGGCAGTTTACACGGCCGCCGCACCCGGCGCCGCCCGGGTTCGAATCCCGATCCGTCGGCGGCGGACCGATTTTTTGCATTTTTTTTTTTTCGTTAATTTTACGGCGCTCTCCTATACGCACATGCGCATTACGCGCCTGTATTACTAATGGAAATAATATATAATATAATCGTCACCCGATTTCAAACGTTAAATATATTATCACCAAAATAATAATTATAATTTATAATATTCAATAATATAATACCAATAATAATAATATAATAATACCAATAATTAAAAAGCAAGGCAAAGGATACAGGTGTGCATTGCACACTGTGCAATCATAGTGTTTAATTTTAATTATAATTTGAATGCAATGATAAACCATTGCATTCGAAAAAACGATTCTGAGCGAAGTTTAGCTAGATAATGTAGGTATTGATTAAAATTCTGACTATATTTTTTAAATGTTTAAAACGTAAAAAATCGGAGCATTATTTCTGGTAGTAAAAGTGTCTTCAGGCATAAAAATAAAAACAAAGACACATCATTATAAAACCAATACATTCTCCGCCAGTGGCGTATTTAGGATTTTGTCAAGGGGGGGATAAGAATTTATTAAGTGGTCACAAACTCGAATATGATTCCCCGACCCCCGCCCAACCACAAGTTACCATCCAATAATGTGCCAATTAATTTTTTTTTACATTTATATCAGTCTCTACTCTCTATACGTTCAATATAAATAATTTTACTGAAATTCCAACTTTAAACACCTATAAAAAAATTAAGTCTTGAGATTTTCCTCATATTTTTGAAATTCGTTAAGACATATAATATCAGAATGCTTTAATAAAATTTTCCATATTTTTTAGCTTTTCTATTAATTTTTATTGTAAAAACTAAAAGTATTAAGAAATAATAAGAATAATAATCGTATAGATTGGAAGATTTCCGTTTAAACTAAAAATATCAACTTTAAACAGCTATAATAAAAAATAAATTGAGAGATTGAGACTTTGGATTTTTCTAATAATTTGATATGATGTTAACTAATATATAATGTGTAAACTGTAAATATAGTAAATACTCGTATACACTAGTAAAATTTTCAGGTCATAATGCCATAAATTGCCAGTTTTATCAAACATTATATACATAAAGACAACATTTTTTTAAAATATTTAAAAGCCTATATTTTGTAGAAAAATTAACGTAACGGTTCCAAAATATTACCCCATATATATAATTTCTATGTGAATAACCACTAAAATTTTTAAGTCTCTAACTTCATAATTTCCAGAGTTATCGTGAAATATTTAAATAGAATTTGTCGAAATTTCAGATTTCGTGAAAAATGCCGTTTTTTCGTCATTTTTTACGTTGTTTATTTTACCACTTAGGGTCAATTTTGAGAAATTCAAAAACCTAACCTAAATAAAGTACCAAATACATCCACTTTCCAACAGGAAACATATTCGTATGCTATTCATGAAAATCGGAACATTATTTTGGGTAGTAAAAGTGTTTTCAGGATAAAAATTAGAATCTAAAATAGTACCTATTTAAAATGATGGCTATAATTATTTACATATTTTACAGCGTATGGGGGAATTGATCCCCTCGATCCCCCGTAAATACGCCGCTGTTGCAATTGGTAGGTAAAACCCCAAATATTTGAATGACAAGTGTGTAATAAACTAATAAACTAAGAATAACTATAACAACTATAAATTATAATGTTTTGACTAAAAATATTTCGTTTAATTATTCAACTTCAATGTTATACTTATAATGAAATATATCAACATTGTGATAATTTTATTCTGTAATTCTGTAATATTACATAATACCATAAATATAAAATTAACAATTTAATAAATCGGTGAATATATATAAAAAAAAAAAAAAATGCAAAGGGAGGGGATCTATCCCCCCCCCCCCGTAAATACGCCACTGTTCTCCGCTTCGCTCAGAATCTAAAACAAAGTATTTTTTAAATCAAAATAATGTCTGTAAGAATTCTAACCTGGACTTGCTGCTAAGTAAGGTACTTCACTATCTACACAAAGACCAACAGGCTGAATATTTAAACCAAAATTTAAGTTAAACTTTTCTTTAGCAACTGATTCCATAACACATCCATACTCTACAGCTTTTAATTTATGATTGTTAAATCCGTATAATAGTTCATGGACAATTTTTTTACATGACGTAGTAGTCCTCATTTTACATTCCTACCCACATTAGACGCTGTTATTCGTTTTCTTCTTTCAGAATACCATAATTGAGATTTTGCCTGTTCTCTAGTTTCCCTTTCTAGATAATCTAAATTCAATTTCTTATTTATATTTATTATTTTATATAAAAATAGGTTTTTACCTATATCAGTTACTTTTAAGTTCCTTATAAAATCTTTTTTTTTTAAATTTATAATTCTTCTAAAGATAAGTCATCAGGAAGTAATTCTTCAGCAAGACCATAATGTTCATCAGCACCAATTTTAGAACCGTTTTTTCTAACTTTAAGCGGAAACAATTCGCGTCTTCTAATATTATTACGTTTTCTTTGGGCGTTATTTAAAAATACTTTTCCGAATAAACCTAAAATAAATAGGTACATGTTTAAATATTGATTTTAAACGCTTTTATAAATATATATTATAATTTATTATTTAGATTATAAATAGCTGGACTTTTTTTCATAACATGTTTATTTATTGCTCGTAAGTACTCCTTTGAATTGAACGCTACAACTGCTGCTTCTACTCTAGTATTATACGTATTGCGTTGTGACAATTTAATTCGTTTTCCGGAAATGTATTTGTTAATTAAACTATTGAATTGCTCACATATGTTATTGTCAACATTTACTATCAAACTATTAGAATGTATAATCAATCGATTAACTATATTATTAATTTCCATCATCATTCCACTCATTTCTGCCTGTTCAACCCAAATTTCTTCATCAACGTTTTTTTTTTACAAAAATATGTATCATACTTTTTATGTTCACCGAAAACATGATAGGGACTGTTAAATAAATCTCTTGATAAATCTAAAATAATTAAATTTATAAATTTATATATATATAAATATTTATTTTTTTATGTAATTTTGTGCACAATTTTTTTATATTAATTATGCTTACTTGCTATTTTTGAATTTGTGGTCGTATTTTCATTTTTACGATATTGTATAGCTTTAATTACAGCTGTACGAAATCGCATTAAATTATTTAACACAAATTTCCTTAGAGTAATTGGAAAATTTGTTTTTTTGGCAATTAGAGTTTATTTTTGTATGTAATTGCGTAGTAGATGGTTTCGACACTCAATTTTTTCAACTAGAAAATTAGGACTATATGGTAATATTTCAGCTAATCTTTTAGTGACACTATCACCATCACCTATAATAATACAATTTACAAACTATTAAATACATTCATGTGTAGCTGTGATTTCTTTAGGTGCAAACAAATTGAGATAATAATAAATAATTAATCAACTGTATACTAAATATGGGATATAATGTATATAAAGTTATATATAATTTTAGTCTGCTATTATAAAATAAAAGTTATCAGTATTTCTTTTCTTCCAACCGTTTTTTCTCATTTTTTTTTCGTATAAATTGTAATGTTCGTCGTATGTCTTCGAAATTAGCACATTTCGCGGTCAAGTTTTTATCGTCCTTCGATTAACATCGGTTTCGGAATTTTTTGGGCCCGACTTTTTCTGGAAGAGCCGTTCAAACTTTATACCAGTGCGACGGGTCGCCGTAACGCGCTTTTCCTACGTTCGCGAGATAACGTTTTCGGACGACGCCGATAACCGCGTTCGCGATAACCGACCGCCGTTTCTCCGATAAACGTCCGAAAACGGTGCGTCGGACCGCCACTCTCTCTCCGCCAGTGAACGTTTCGCGCTGTAAATTATTCCCGACACCCGCCCACCGTTTATCCGATATACGTCCGAAAACGGTGCGTCGGACCGCCACTCTCTCTCTGCCTTTGAACGTTTCGCGCCGTATTATTATTTTACGTTTTCTCCCGTCCTTTTTATCCCTCAACGACGATCGGACGTTCGTTTTTTCGCGTTTTAAAATAACTGGCTGCCCGACACCCTTTCCCCGCGATTTACGACGGAAACGTATTTTTTTCCGTTCGTATTTCTCGCGTATTTGTCGTTTTTTTCGCGACGCCGTCGATCGCCGTACCGTAACGGAGTCGTTTTTTGCTGCCCGATCGCTCTTTCTACTGTATTTTTTATTTTAAAAACGTCGAAAACGGTTTTCGGACCGTTCGCGGTCGGGCTTCCGACCGTTACGATCGATATTTCGACGCAACTCGCGGATTTTCGATATCGCGAAACACTTTAAATACACCGATTTTCGACGATTATTCAAGCAGCCACCGTGGCGCACTCGATAGGTAGGAATTAGGCGTTAGGTTAGGGACCGGTTAGGCAGGTTTCCTTACGGCGGTTAACACGGCCGCCGCCTCAGTTAGATTACCCAACCTTAACCGGGTTCAAATCCCGATCCGTCGGCGGCTGAGCGAGTTCGGTTTTTTTTTGCATTGATTTTTTTTTTCGTTAATCATCCGACGCTCTCCTATACGCGCGTGCGCGTTGAACGCCGGGCGTCCGAACGTCTGCGTATGCCCGTTACGCGACCGTATTACCGACGGAATTATATTATAGCCGCCCGATTTCGACCGTAATAAATAATAATAAATTATTTTAAATTATTATTATTAATAATATATATTATTACGAGTTATTATTTTTTTTTTTACGTTAAAAATACTTATATTTTTTTATTTAATATATTTAATCGTTTATTATACCCTTAATATTTATACTCCGTTTTTTTTTTTTTACTCTATCTAAATACTTATAATAATTTTTTTACACTATATAGATATGTCTCCGATTATATTTCAACGTATTGATTCTCGACTTTATAAAATTATACGTATGATTTATATACAAATCATGGTGGTTGGATTATATTATAAACGATAATTGTTTGAACTTATCCATTGTTACGGTTAAAAATATAGTACACTGGTAGCTATGGTGGTGGTAAAGCTTTTCACACGCACCTGCATCCCACTGGAACTTGACAAGTGTTAGTGACCTAACCTAACCTGTATCCTACTGGAGCCCGACTGGGGTAAGTGAGTGCGCCTAAGTGTGTTAAAAGATGTTTTATGGTTTGTCACCGATAGAACTTCGTAAAGCCGCTTATTGTTTCGCTGTAAGTAACAACATCAAAAATAGGTTTAATGAAGAAAAGAAAATGGCAGGAAAAGATTGGTTACAATCATTCATTAAACGTCATCCTAAACTTAGTATTAGAAAGTCAGAAGCAACCAGTATAGCTAGAATATCAGGTTTTAATAAAGATGCTGTGAAATTATTTTATAATAATTTAGATGAATTATATCAGAAGTATAATTTTCAACCTGACCGTATATATAATGTAGATGAGACCGGTATTTCAACTGTTCCACAAGTTACAAAAATTTTAGGACCAAAAGGGATAAAGCAGCTAGGAAAATTTGTTAGCTGGGAAAGGGGACGTAACATTACTGTTGTATGTGCAATAAGTGCTTCAGGTAATTATGTTCCACCAATGTTTATATATCCACGAGAAAGAATGTCCAATTTACTTAAAAAAGATGGCCCTATTGGTGCAATATATACACATTCTAAAAAGGGATGGATCAATGAAGAACTTTTTGTAGTTTGGTTAAAACATTTTGAAAATATTACATGTGCTACCCGCGATAACCCCGTATTATTACTTTTAGATAATCATAGTAGCCATTGTACATTAACATGTTATGAATATTGCCGAGAAAACGGAATTGTTATGCTTTCCTTTCCTCCCATACCTCTCATAAGTTACAACCTCTAGATTTAACAGTGTTTGGTCCATTAAAAAAATCCTATTCTAATCAGTGTGACTTGTATTTAAGAAATAATAATCATGAAAGAAATACACCTTATGACGTTGCTAGTTTATTCAAATCATCATTTGTACGAATTGCAACAGTAGAAAAAGCTCGGAATGGTTTTAAAGTAAGTGGAATTATCCCATTTAATCCATATATATTTTCTGATGAAGATTTTTTACCTGCATCTATTATTGAACCAAGTGTTGAAAAGGCACAAGAAGAAACTGGACCAGAATATTGTACACCACCTATATTAATCAATCCAAGCAATATCAATGATCAAACAGGAAGTGTAATTGAGCATTTAACTCCAATTAGAAGTGTTTCAATTCAAGAAATTTCACCATTACATACCAAACAAAACAAAATACCAAAAAGAGCATCAAAAAAAGGCAAATCAAAAATTCTTAGAGCAACCCCAGAAAAACAAGAACTACAATGAAAAGAAAATGTCAAATTACAGAAATTAAATAAACTTACATCAAAAAGTATAAAAGAGAAGGTTACTAAGAAAATTATAAAGAAATCTGCTGTAAAAAAAAGATTATATTCAATTGATTCATCATCTAGTGAAGAGGAAACAATTAATAATCTTTGTGATGATGACTCAGATGAAGAAGTTGATGAATGTGAAAATGAATTATGTATTATATGTAATGAGTATGGTAAAACAGAAATGTGGTTTAGGTGTGGTGAGTGTAAAAAGTGGGCTCACAAAGAGTGTACAGGTCATGATAATTATAAGACTTATATTTGTGATTTCTGCCAGTAACATTAGGTTAGTTTTTAAATTAATTTTATTGTATCTACTATCTAGTTAAATTAAGTGTTCTATGTATATTATATTAACTTACATAAAGTCTGATTGTAATTAATACTATTCATGTTAATAACTTATACCATAATTTGGTTTATTCTATTTTATATTATTTAAATACCTACATTATGTTCATAATAAATATAATGTATATTACTAAAATACTAAAAGACTTTTAATTGTGATTTATGTTGTAAGACTTGTTATTTTTATTCTAATGAAAATGAAATTTAATTATAATTAGTTAAAATAAGTATTTTGATTTTGTGATATTATATTAACTTGCATAAAGTCTGATTATAAATTCTAATCATGTTAATTACTTATGTTTTATACCATAGTTTGGCTTTTTCTATTTTTTAGTATTTAAATATATTATAATCATTAAATAATTTATAGGTATGACTAAAAGACTTCTAATTGTGATTTAAATTAGTATGACTTGTTATTATATAAGTATTCTGTTTATGTAATAATATTATATTAACAGGCATAAAGTCTGATTGAAAATTCAATTTATAATTTAAATAAAGGTGTGGTTTTGTTATATTATAATTTGTATTTTCTTTATTTCAATGGAAACAGACTATATTTATATGTTTGAAGTAATAAGTCATTTTACTTTTAATATATATAAATATAAGTATATAGTACTAATGTAAATATTCTCAAAGTTTGATTAGGTAATTTTATTGTTTAATAACAAAATAGTTTTAATATATATGTACTTGTTTATTTGCAAGATGTTTCTTTGTATTGTTAGTAATACTATTTAGTAGTCTTGTAATTTAAATAATTAATTTGTTTTATTTTTTATAAGGTTATTTAAGTACCTACATATAATATAAAATAAATAACAAAATTCTTGACACATTTTATTTATTTCTGAAGGGTGGAGATAATGGATTAATTCTAATTGCATAACAATCATAATATATTATTAAGTGTAAACTTATTGTTTTTAGTTTGGGAAACTTTCTACAATTTGTACAATCCTATAATAGAAAATAAAAATTTATTTTTTGACTTTTATTGGTAGGGCGGTAAAACCCGCCATGGAGGGTAATAACGCCCAAATACAATTTTTTCTTAATTTAGAATATATCATTGTTGAAGTAATTTAAATTTATTATAAATAGATATATTAAAGCATAACTAGTTTATCTATAAATTGAGTAATTAACAGGGGTAATAGGACCATTATTGTTGTTTTTATACGAGTTTCTGCTTAGGTGGGCGGCAAACGCCGCACTTCCCCTACGTCTTCGAAATTTCCACGTTTCGCGGTTTTTCCATCTATTAAAATCGGTTTCGTAATTTTTTATCCGAAACCTTTTTTTAAATCGCCTTTTTTAACTGTTCCCTTAGTTTTTCCATGGCCGGGTTTCTTTCTGTTCATGAAAACGGGCCGGCCGGTTTCAGACTGCTCGCGATAACGAGTCCGTCGAGCCTACCTTGCGTTCGCCGCTCCCGAAAACCGATAAACGCCTACCTCTTTCTCGCTACCGTCCAAAAATTTCGCGCCGTAATATTCGACGTGATATTTTACGTTTTCACCCGTCCTTTTTATCTCTTTATCCCTATAAGCCGATAATTTTTCCGCGTTTAAAATTCGTTAATACCCTTTTCCCAGTGGTGTATTGGTAAATATTTTTATGGGTATACGCACCTTGATCAGAATAGGAGAGGGGTTACCCCCTTCCCCTACCACAATCCCTTTGCCCCAGACAAGAAAAAAAATTCTCAAAATGTTATTCAATTATTAAAATTAGTATAACTAAATAATATCGGTAGGTACTTAAAATTAGTATAACACAAAAATACAGAAAACTTTTTAATATTATTAATAAACATTTGTCTATAACATTAGGTATACTTTATAATTGATCAAACAATTTAAAACTTTTAAATTCCTATATATTACATAATATAATGTAATAATAATAAAAATAACATAATAATATTAATAATATGTACCAACCTACTAATTTTTGAATACTTAGTTTTAAACTTAAAGTATATTCCATAAACTTTTTTTATACAAATCTGTATTTTTTTCTTCGACATTTTTAGTTTTTTTTGTTCTGTTATCATCAGCTGACCTGTGTTGATTTACTAACCAAGACTTTACATACGATTCTGGGTTCCAGAGATGTAGAGGAGGTCCATTAATATTTAGAAACATCAAATTAGCAATATTAACACGCCGACGACCCATGAGGAAAATAATATTTGAAATAATGATTATCAAAATGTGATGTTTGTATTTGTACTTTTTCAAATGATTAAATACCAACTTGGCAACACTTTAACACTACCTTATGTCTAAAAAGTCAAACCCCAACCGGCAAACCGATTGAAATAAAATATTATCCATCTATTTTAATCCATGCAGTTACAGTTACAGAGTATAGCATGTTTATTGTCTTCATAGACGTAAACTGCGATAGCTGATAAGGCAATAACAATGTGGTAGGACGGTTTTTATGTAGGTACCTATAATTTATAAGGGAAAACCGAACATAATAGTGTGCCATGGCCTGAGTATACCTATTAAAAATCGATAAAGATTACAAGTTGTGTTTCACAATGTTTATTATGAAAAATGAAAAGTATATATTTTAAAAATGAATTGATGAATGAAAGTTTGCTTACTGATGGAAAATAAACATTTTTATTCTGTAAAACGAGCGTATACCCATAACATACACATATCGTCTAGGGCAGGGGTCGGCAACCTTTTCGGTGTCAAGGGCCAAAAAATAAAAATACATATTTTCACGGGCCATAATTTAAATACATTTTATTTTCTTTAAACAAAAGTTTATAATTATAAAAAATTTAGTTTATTTAAGTTCAACACTGTTTAGTCTTTTGTATATTAATTTAATGTGATATAAATATATATATATATATATATATATATATATATATATATATTGACAAAGTTTTAATAATATCACATTATGTAATAATAATAATAATAATAAAGTATAAATTGAAAGTTGATGAGATTTTTGTATTTGAATAGCATCAACCAGTTCATTGATTTTGGGTTTGACTTAAGATGTAGAAATTCTCAATATTGCATTCAAATCATTATCAGTTAATCGCGAAGGAAATTTGTTTTTTTGATATTTAATTAAATAAAAAGTTTGTTCGCAAATATACGTACTTCCAAACACATTTTTAGCAAAATATTATATTTTACTAAATTTTGTTTCACAGAGACGTGAATAAAACTGAACTAATTGAAATTGAAATAATAATTGAATAATAATTAATAAATAATTGAATTTAAATTGAACTATTGTGACTATCATGAAAAGCAGTTTTAAGACTTTCGTCACTTTCGTCACTTTGTAACTAAATAATTTCCATTTGTAAACAGCCATCAACGTCATCAATATCAACTACAAATTGGTTTTGAAAAAACTTAATTTTGAAGTCTATTGAATAAAAGTCAGAAAATCTAGTTGAAAATTACAATATTTGTATAAATACTATCTACTTTTGTTCGACAATTGGATAACAAGATAACCTTAGGAATACCAGTTTTATCTATACTCGATTCAAATAAGATCGGTAGTTGGCGGCGACGAGTTTTCGTCCGTTTCGGTCAGAGGTTTCCACTTCCTAATCGCCCACCAATTTGCATTCGATACTTACAGCGCTGCGTTACAATCGTGGCGAGTATGTGTATTATTATATTATACAATTTATTCATCCCTCCGTGCGCGCTCGTTTTTACGTGTTCTCGCATAGTGCATTTATACGTTTCGAAATTTTTAATTTTTAAACTTGTAAATATATTGACGAAATTTTTTTAATTTGTAAATATGTATATTGACGAATTTTTTTAATTTTTAAACTTGTAAATATATTGACGAAATTTTTAAATTTTTAAATTTATAAATACGAGTATATTGACGAAATTTTTTTATTTTGTATGAAATAATTTTTACCTGTGTAGTATAATAAATAGAATGTTTGTAATATATTTAAAAATGGTTAAAATTATAAAAAAAGGTTTTTATTTAATTATTATATTTAATAAATTTATAATCCTTATTATAATTGTATTTAATATTACGTAAATACATTACAAACGATACGTACG
>JAIUCT010007248.1:0-10913 GCA_021307375.1 Tetraneura akinire
GGGGGGGGGGGGGTGTGTTAACTTCAATGATACACCTCAAACAAGCAATAAGCCAAAAACCAAATAAAATTCAAATAATTGTCAAAAGTCTAAGTTATAATTGAGTTGGAAGTTAAAGGATTAGAACTAGTCATCACTATTTTCGATTATTTATATTTCCACGAATAACAATAAATTTTATGATCGAATTAATATTATCTTTACAATTTTCAAAATTACTAAATTTATAAATTAAGATTAATGCAGAATATTATTTATAGTCAATTTTTAATAATGTTCAACGTTCGTAATATTCATAGTTTATCTAATATCTTAATACAAGTTCTTACTTCCTATATAATAATATTACATTATAATGGTAGTTTTTATTATATCCCGTATTTAAGGGGCCCGGTGCCGATGAGTTTTTAAATACAAAAACATGCCTCACAGGAAAATCTCTCACGCCTCACAGAGTAGTCTGATTTCGATTATTGTATTTTATTTGAAAGATAAAGACCTTTGATTGAGTCCAATTTTTAAAATTTTAATCACAATATTGGTATTAAACATATAAATTATTATTCAAAATTTTGGAATTTTTAAAAGTACTTATTTTTAGTTAATTAAAAAAAATCAAAATTCAATCCACCTGTAAGAAGTTTTTCTATTTCAAATAAAAAAAAAAAAATTAAAATCGGACAATTTTGTGAGGAGTGACAGTTTTTCCAGTAAAAATGGTTTTGACATAAATATGATGATCATACGATAATCTCCATTTACTTGTGCGTGCGCGGGCGTGATATTATTTTGGTTATATATTAAAACAGGAAACACACACTAATTATCATTCATACACTAACCCAACAACATCAAATCGACGCCGCCGATCACTATGTTAAGAAATTGCCTGCATTTTACTCCTTAAAAAAATAGCTGGTACCGGGATCCTTAACGAAAATTATTTTATTGACTAATTTTTGTATTATATACCTAACCATAGTAAAATAAAAATATCATTTTACTATAATATGTTGGGTACGTAATAATTAAATATCATAAAAAAAATTCTGGGAGGGGTGGAAACCCCTTACACCACCCCCCCCGTAACTACGCCACTGATAGGTATTATAATTGTTAAATATAATAATTTGAAAGAAAATGCGAATAAAATAATATGTACCTACAAATATAAAACTAAATATAATATTCAATTTGTAAATTGATTTATTTAATTTTTGTAGTTTATAATTTTAAAATTTACATGGTTAGGTAATATTAATTTTTAATTCTTACATCATTATGTAATAAAATAATGTGTCCGTTTAGACTTTCTGAATTTATTATACGTAATATAATCATTTTAAATGTACGGACTTCATATGATTATGATAGACTTATTAATGCTTTTAGACAAGTAAAATTGTTTATATGCACTTAAAGTGTGTTCAATCTTCAATCATTACAGTTACTATTATGTATTATATAATTATTATCTTTACCCTTAATTTATTGTTTTATTTTTCTATTAAATTGCATTGAATAACACATTTCACAGTTATTTACATATTTAGAAAAATTAATAGAACAATTTTACTTCAAACATTTCCCAAATTTTTTGGCTTTTCTATCAATTTTTATGGTAAAAGTATTGAGAAATAATAAGAAAAAATACTCGTAAGGATTCTAAGGTTTTCGTTTAAATTAAAAATATCAACTTTAAACAGCTATAAAAAAAAATTGAGACTAGGAATTTTTCTAATATTTTGATATGATGTTAAGTAATATGTAAATATACTTAATATACAATATATTTTACAATGTAAAATGTAATCAAAAACCTATATTTTGTATGGCTTCTTTTAATTTCTCATATTTTTACCATATGTTTAATAAAATTGGCAATTTTGGGTTTTAATGTCTGAAAATTTTATTGAAGCATAATATCATATTGCTCATTAACGTAATTTAAAAAAGTTACAAAAATATCCAGTCTCAACTTTTTTTATCGATATTTAAAATTGATAATGTATGTTCTATGGATTATTATTATTTATTTCAATAAAACAATAATAATTATTATTCTATGTCATCGAACGCATCAACTGTTTAGGTACATTATAGTATTTTACATCTATTATACATTTATACTCTATGGCGATGGACATAATAAATTATTATAATAGTTTATAAAAATTTGCGTCGCTTATATTTTATTTTATTAGTATTTTTATATATACTCGTGTAAACATTTTTTTGTTATGCTTTTTTTTTTTAACATTTTATTTATTTTAACGTAGTTGCAAGTTTATTAATAAATGAATAGGCGAAAATGAGTCAAAATATAATTCAATCACGTATGAAAGTACTCGTCAATTCAACAATCGTCAACTGCTAAGGAAATGCAAATTCCGTGCTGGACATTATAATAAAGGTAAGTGAAAAAATTATACAAAGACAGTATTAATAATATTTTAAATAAAAGATAATAATTTCCCTATGTATTACTATATTTATTACATTTGTTAAATATAATAATTTGAAAGAAAATATGAATGAAATATAAAACTAAATATAATATTCAATCTGTAAATTTATTTTACAAAATTATGTATATTATTAAATTTATTTAATTTTTGTAGTTTTTAATTAAATTTTAAATTTTACATTGGTAATAGGTATTAATTTTTAATTATTATATTATGCAATTAATATTGTGTACGTTTAGAGTTTATAAACTTTCTGAATTTATTGTAACATAATTTCTATATTTTACGATAATTTAATAATCGGGCAATATTGAAAGTAGAGACGTGAAAATTTTAATGGGTAGTTATTGGTACCTATCTAATTGTTACATGAACTTTTCGTGAAAATATAGAACTCTTGTAATTTTTTAACATTTTTAATTTTATCTAGATATTTAAGATTATTCTTAAAATTTTTAACATTATGTTTAATAAAATTGTTAATTTTGTAGCTGGAATTCTAAAAATTATATTGAAGTATCTTCATTTATCGATTAACTTATTTCCAAAAAGTTGCAAAAATATACAGTATCAATTTTTCGTTATAGCTGTATTTATTTCAACGGTGCAATAAATCTATGTCCTAAAACCAAACAGCTGTTATGAAACTATACATTATACGTTTATATATTATATCTAAATTCTATGGCGATGGAGCATTATATAGATATTGTAATATTTTTACAAATTTCAAACGTTTTTATTTTATTATTTTTGTTTTTATATTATATGTGTTTATACACACGTTTTATTGTTATAATATTTTAACATTTTATTTATTTTTACGTCGTTATACAAGGTAGTTAATTAAACGAATACCTAGTCGAAAATGAGCCAAAGTAGAATAAAGTCGTATTACAATACTGGTGAATTCAATAACCGTCGACTGCAGCTAAGGAAATGGATTTTCCGTGCTGGACATCATAATGAAGGTAAGCGAAATATTATGAAAAAATAGTAAATAATATTTTAAATAATTAATATAAAAGATAATATAATTTCGTTGTGTATTAAAATATATTTTATTATAATTTATAAATAAAATAATTTTAAAGACAATATGAATAAAATTCGTAATATACACATATTTAAAATTATAAATAATTTTTAATAATCCTGTAAAATTATTAGGTAGGTATTTATTTTATATAAATATTAGTTTGTAATATAATATTAAATAGTAAATATTGGTTGTTATATTATGAAACCATGGTATATTGGTTAACGCTTTTCCAAAAAATTACAAAAATCTCCATTCTCGATATTTATTATATAATTTTTTAAAATTGATATATTAGTAAAATTAATAATCTATAATATTTGTATATTTTTTAATTATTTCCAAATATTCATTTCAATAATATAATAATTCTATATCACGAAACCAATTACTAATTAGCCATTAACCTACATTATATATCAATATTTTATTGAGATGAAACATCATATAGTTATTATATTTTAAAAAATGTATAACTTTTTTATTTAATTTCTTATCTTTATAAACGTTTTATTGTTATACATTTTTAACGTTTTATTTCTTATTACGTAGTTACAAGTATACAATCAAGTGAATCGTCAAAAATGAGTCAAAGTAGAACCATGTAATAATCGTCAATTGATAAGAAAATGCAAAATCTGTGCTGGACATTATAATAAGGTTAGTCAAATATTATATAAATATAGTAAACCCTACAATAAATAATATTTTTAAACATATTTTGAAATAAAAGATAAAAATTTGTGTTGTGTTGTATTGTGTTATTTTATTTTATTATTATTAAATAATGTCATTTTAATGCCTGCAGTATGATTCAATTAATATGTTCTTATTTAAAATTTAAAATAATATTCAAACTGTAAATTTATTTATTATGTATTTTTTATTTTTTTTTATTATTTTATATTTTAAATTTTAAACAATTAATATTAATTTTTATATTGTGCAGTAATTGTGTTTGTATGGTAATTTTGAATTCATAAATTCATAATATAATGAATTAAAAAACTATGGAAATATATAATATGGTAATTAATACTTTTACACGGGTACAATTGTTTATATTGAACTTTAAGTGGAATTAAATAATTACCTATAATTACTGTGCAATTATCATCTTTTTCTTTAATTTATGGCTTTGTTTTTCTATTAAATTTCATAGGATGACATATATTATATATTATACAGTAATTGACATACTGTAGGCATTTAGAAAAATTGTTAAACTGTGGTTTTGATTATTGAAGTTAGTTTTTAATTTCACTTACCTATTATTTATAATTTTACACTATACCAATATCGATTCAAGATTATTATAGGAATATATTATATTTATTATTAGTACCTACGTAATAATATACAAAATAACCTAGGGTGACCAGACGTCTCGTTGTCCCGACCAATTTCAAATGAGATGCTTTTTATCCCGTTTTTAGAAGATTGTCCCGTTTTAATCACGTTATTTCAATATTATTTATTATATAATGTACGAGTATTAATGTTTTGTAAATAAAGTATCTATATATGAAAAAAATATAAAACGCAAATGAAATACAACATTGTGTGTCGTTTGATGAATAATTAAGAGAAAATATTTTATTATTTAGGTAATTTTACTAAAAGGGGTAAAGTAGAAACAAGATAATTGCTTATGATATGACAGAGATTTGGACTTTTACTCTCGAAATTTGTGTGCATATGTGTGAATAGTGAATGTATATGGATGAGGGTTTATTTCGTGGGGGGAAGGGGAAAGCAACACCTGTCCCGTTTTTTTATTTTCATAATATGGTCACCCTAAAATAACCATAATTCAGAGTTTTGATTCCTATACGTTATTATTTAAATTTAATATCAAATTAAGATTACATAAAAAATATTACTAACTTGGTACCTAAGGATATTATTAAATCTAATACAATACCCTACGTAATAGGTATACAATTTAATGTTTTATAAATTCTATTTTAAAAATATGTATAATTTACACATTACATTAAATATTTAGTTAAGTATCTAATAAATTTTTTTTATTAAAGAACTCAAAGTAATATAATTTTTGTGAAAATAATAATGAAATATTAAATTCTGTTGTTTATATCTTTCTTGCAACCAATACTTTTAAATATTGAAAAATAAAACTTTATAAAATATACCTTAGGTACCAAATTTATTTATATAGGTACAGGTAAGTCAATATATTAGATTTGTATCGTGGCTAGTGTCCACTATCCAGGTTCCAGTATCCAGGTTCCAGTATCCAGGATCCAGCAATGTATAATGTTCAAAGTGCAAGAGCCAGGACTTCAGGAGGGCTGTATCAGTTTGTCTAACATGGTATGTACCAGGTACCTTATTTTATTATATTATTTTTATATTTGTATCGTTGATAACGTAACAGTTATGTTGATCAACCGGGATAAAAGTATTATTTTTGATA
Source organism: Tetraneura akinire (assembly GCA_021307375.1). Classification (NCBI taxonomy): domain Eukaryota; kingdom Metazoa; phylum Arthropoda; class Insecta; order Hemiptera; family Aphididae; genus Tetraneura; species Tetraneura akinire. Next base: position 5,948 of record JAIUCT010007248.1, read on the forward strand.
GGTATAATCATAATTATTATTACGTTTTGTGAATGTTAGAAATTAATTACTGCTCTTGATATATATTTCTTTAATAATTATAATAGGATTTTGTTTTTACATTATATTTTCAGAATTTTATATAAATAAAAAATTTATTTATTTTATCTTTTTTACAATACCAACAATTTATATAAGAATTTAATAACATAATATTATTTGATGAAATGATTCATTTATAGTTTTATACTAATGTTGAGCATATAACGTATTGTTAAAAGATAATTGTAACCAACTTTTTATACTACTCTTAATATCATCGACAAACTATATAGGGTATGGGATTAAGTGTGTGATTGTAGAGTGATAGTAAAGTGTAGGTGTGAAGGTAAGGTGTAATGGAGGTGGGATGGTGTTAGTATGTGGAGTAAGGGGCGGTTGTGTGGGTGTTAGGTTAGGGTGTGATTAAAGTGTGAGGGTGGTTGTGTGGTGGTAAGGTAGGGTGGGGGGTAAATTCTGTGGGTGTGGGAGGTAATGTGTAGGGGTGGTGGTAAGGTATACGGGTGGTGGTGGTGTTTTTGGGGATGTTTGAGGGGGGGGTTGTATACTTATGATTACGCTAGGATATGATGATTCTTACTGCATATATGTACAACGCATTGTTGAGGTCATAACAACACATGAGTGTGTTATGATTGGCTCATGCGTTATGTCATAATCAACACATGAGTTCGATATGACTATGATCTCTTGCGTTATGCTATAGTAACGCACGGGATATGACAAAATCGGTGTTTGCAGTTAGGGAAGTAATTACTTATGCGGTATATATTTGCATGTATGAGGTCATATCATACACGTGCAAAACAACCGTATGGTATGACCTCGAACCATTGTACTGTCATATTATGAAGTTTTATCCCCCCCAAATTATAGGTGGACACCAATACCTATGTAATAGAATCAAAGGACCGGTACATACTGGGCGTTTTAAAAAACCTAACCTATAGGTTACTATTTCTTTGGTCCCAGGTAGAAAGGGCACGAGTCAAATTTTGTAGGTTTTCAGTACAAGTGTTTGAAAGTTTAAAAAATCATTTTGCTGTAACATTTATATAAATAGCCTAAATTGAAAATTGGTTAATTTTCCAAAAATGTAGCACTATTTGATAGTAATGTTTGATTTAGTCTCACATAATTTTATTATGAAATAATTGTACATAAGTCCTTTGTATTTTAATATTTTTGACATAAGTCCTTTTGATAATGACTTGGCCATTTCACAATACCTTGTTAGGACTTAAATCCTATATTAAATTACATATTTAAAGTTTGAAATAAATAAATATATATTAAATTTTAAAATATTCTTTTATTTTTTTTACAATTGTGTTTTATTTAAAATCATAATTATTCTAATTTCACATAATAAAAAGAATCAAATAAATACCTAAATAATTATTAATTTTTATCATGTTAATAATTATTAAATACATATAAAAAATAATAATATTAATTATAATCATAATCAGTACCTATCATACAGATCTGGATCATCTCTTGCATTTTCTTCTTCATTAGTTGTAAGGTTTTTATAAAATTCATGATACACATTTAGAATTAACGGGAGTATGTCAAGAAGATCTTGTTTTTTTTCTTTAGAAATTGGTACTGAAGCATTATAAGTATTTTTTAAATTAATGATGTCCATACTTTTGTTTCTTCTACTTAAATTTAAGACTTTATAATCTCCAGCTTCATTTAAACTAGTTTATTATTACAATTAAATTAAAGCAATAAATAGTTTAAAATGTTAAATTATTTTGTTTAAAATAATATAATAGATACTCAGAAAAAAATTATTTTACTTCAAAAAATTATTATAAATCAATAAATATTGATATAATTAGATTATAGTAAATACTACAAATTTGTAAATTTTATGAAATTGACATTAAAAAAATATTAATTTTTTATAGTACTTAGTTACAATTTTAACTTTAAAAAAAAATAATAAAACTTTTAAATTATGCATTAAATTTAATACTAACCTAAATTATTTAAAACAGTTAAATTTCCGCCAGCTGGAACTTCAAATTCATTTTGTTCAATATCTATAATGTAATAATAAAATACATATATATTATAAAATAATTTTTATCAATTACTTATATTATTATAGTACATAAATATAATTTATTATTGTTTATTGCATAATGATATTTAAACATTAGGTTATAAAATTGAAATTAAAATATTAATTAATTTAAGTATTAAGTACCTTCATAATAATTCGAGTTATCATTTATTATATCTTAAATAAATGATTCGTTCATTAGTGTTTGAATTTCATCTCTGTGTCCTGATAAATCAGATTCATTATCTTATGATTCTGATATATAATCTTGATCGAGATCAAAATTATTGTCTCTATCATATTCATCTGTTAATCATTTGTTTTATTTATTATTATATAATTTGTTACAGTACGTAAGGAATGTAATAAAATCGTATTAATATTTAATATAATTTCTACTTACCAATATCATTTGATAAATTTTGTTTCTTTTTAGTCATTTCAATTATTCGTAATGCACGTTTTTTCATTTTTGAATTTTATTATAATAATTTAAATAATATATTGGTCTTTATTTGAACTTACGTATAATAATTAAATAATATATCAAATATTGAAAGTGAAACCATGAAAACAATGAGACTATTGACTTAACTACTAAAGTCAATGAAGTTTTTGGAATGGACAAATAATAATAATGATAAATTGATTAAAATAACAACATTATATTATTATGATTAATATAAATAACTACTTATTTTTATTTTTATCTAATATTAAGTACACGTGTCATACTGTCCACGTGTCAAACTTGTTTACGTAAATAATAAAAATGATATATAGTACTATATTATATGTCTATACCTATGTCTATATTATAATATTATTATTTATTATAATAATGAATATTATAAATACTGTTTCTTGACTTAAGCCATTATAATATGATATAACAAAAGGCGTAAGTCATCTTAAGCCATTTATACATAACTAATAAAATGATAAAAAAGACATAAGTCATCATATACCTCATATGCCCTTTTAACCAAAAAGAAAGTGTGTAATGTTGAGATATGCCCTTTTTATTTTCTTTATAATATGAAAAATATTAATTTCTGTCTTGGATCAAAAAATCAAGCGAAAAATACACAATAATTATAGTGAAAAAAAATTTTTGTTAAAAAATGACTTAAGCCCTTTCTACCTGGGACCAAAGATTTGATGTTTATTTAATTAATGAAAAAATGTGTATAAAAAAATGAATACATAAGTAGTAATTATATATACGAGTATATATATATTATATATAATTTTGTTGTCACCATTTTAGTTTTTTACCCGTTAATGAATCGATTTTAACTAATTTAGTCGTTGGCACAAAATATCCATGTAAAGCCCAAGTAAGAGCATCGCGATGTAGATGTAGATGTAGATGTATAATGTACTGTATACATAATAAATTTCTTATAATTAAGAGAAAGATGTTAAAAAAAACTATTAAAAAATAAGGGGATATATTACAAGTTCCTATATAACAAATCACAAAATTGTTATTTATCGAGTTATGGTCCTGTTGTGTCTACTGGTATAGTGTGAAAGTGTGATACATTAAATAAAATTATTGAAACTTTCATATTAAAATTTAAAATACACATATTCGGATTGTTATTATATATAAAAGTTCACATAACAAATACATAGTACGCGCCATATATTATTTATGACAAAAAATATGAAATATTATGAACCTACTTGGTGACTTTAATGATATCTGTTACTTTTTGTGCGTCACCTTTAAATATAAGTTTTTTAGTAAAATCATCAGATTCAGAACTTATTTATGAAACAATATATAGATAATCAAAATAAAAATTCACAACAAAAAAAAAAAATATATAAATAATGTAAATTATAGTATAGTTCTCCAGGAATATGAAACACAAACGCAATAAGTATTTTTAATAATACCTAATAAATAAAAATATTATGGTAGACGTAGAATAATAGTACTTCATGTTGGTATTATTATTTTTTTTTTTTTTATAGATAACACATTATTCAATGATATTATTGTGCATTAAATAATAAAATGTATATAAGATGTATCATGTGGTACGGTCAATATTGTGTAGGTAGAGGGTTAGCCATCGCCTATAAATGAAGACATCATATGTTTTAAGTTATTATGTTTTCCTTTATTCTTATAGTATTTAATAAAATATACATGTGGCCAATGACGTGGGATTGGTGCAGTGTGAGAAAGTGACCAGATGAGAGAGGGCACCGGTAGACTTATGCCATTAGCCGTTAGAAGGGCTGACCCGCTTAATTAGACAAGGAAAAGGTAGGACGAGATGGTCGACTAAAATAAATATGTAAAAAAAAAAAAAAAAAAAAGAATAATAAAAAGAAAAAGAAAGATAGATGCGTATCGATTGATATCGTACTTGGATGTCGCCGTTGTCGGATGGTGTTGCAGACAGAGGTGGTCCCGGTGGTGGTTAATGCTGAAGACGAAAGTCACCCGCCGTTGGTGAGCGACGTAACTCACGTAATGTATCACGGAACGTACTTGTTCGGATTACCGACACCATCGTCGGCATGGCTCTAGTCGAAAGTTGTTGCTGTCTTCGTTACTGTCTCCGTCGGATGCCGCCGTTGTCGGATGGTATTGCAGGCGGAAGTGGTCCGGTGGTGGTTAATGCTTAAGACGAAAGTCACCCGTCGTTGGTGAGCCGTAACTCACGTAATTTAAGTACCTATTCGGATACCGACACCATCGTCGGCATGGCTCTAGTCGAATGCTTTCGCTGTCTTCGTTATTATCTTCGTCGAATGCCGCCGCTAGCGTCGATGTCCTGGTACGGTCTTCGATATTCAAATTTTAATAATAAAGATAAAAAAAAAAAA
>JAIUCT010007251.1:0-17232 GCA_021307375.1 Tetraneura akinire
ATTTTTTTTTTTTTATTGATCTATTTTACAACCCGGCTTCATAGTCCATTAGTTATAGTATTTTTTTTTTTTTTTTTTTGTAAATACGTTTGTTACATAATTATAATTAAATTTACATTATATTAGGTTTATTAGATTTATTGATTTTAAAAAATTGAGTGTTTTCCTGATTTGAGCGTGATCCGGACCGAGTAGTGAATTAAGTGTTTCAATGATGTTGAGGTTTGTTCGTTCCTGTTGATAGAGTTGGCATTCTGTTAGTATGTGTTTGATGGTGAGGAGAGTCCCACATCCTTCACAAGTTAGAGGTTCTTCTTTTGACATGAGGTATCCATGTGTTAATCTGGTATGCCCAATTCTAAGTCGATTTATAGCGGTTTCTTCTTTTCGGTTAAAATTAAGATTTTCCCATCTGAATATTGTTTTTTTTATCTGGTTAAGTTTTGTGTCTTGATCGTTCCAGAGTAACTGCCTTTTTTTCCTTATTTGTGTTTTGACTGCCTTTTTGATGTCGTTATATGAGGAGATGTTTAGTTTGGTTGAGTCTGTGCTGGATGCGGCGAGTTTAGCGTATTTGTCCGTGATTTCATTGCCTCTGATGCCGGTATGTCCAGGGATCCAAATTATTGATATTTGTTTTTTATTTGTTTTTTGCTTCATCAAGTTGGTTTTGGATGAGGACTGAGATGTCATTTGGGTTATATTTGTTTTTAATGTTCTTTATGGCGCTTAAGGAGTCATAAAAAGATAATAAAAGTCATAATCTAAGGATTACAAACTGTGTGTTTAGTGGTTTTGATGGTTTCAATGGCTTTTAGAATGGCTATAGCTTCAGCTGAAAATATTGAGCACTGATTTGGAAGTTTGAATGTTATATTAGTATCTTCACGTGCGATGGCAATACCGACCCCTTAATTTCCCTTTGAAGCATCAGTATATATTTTTTGATGATTCTTGAAGTCATCAAGGATATTGTAGACATAGCTTCTAAATATCTCAGGTGTTGTATTTTGTTTAGAAAGGGCATTTAGTTCGGTATTGATTACATAGGAGTAATCCCATGGGGGGGGGTTGTGTTGAGTTCTCTGTGGATAATATTAATTGGGGTTGTTGCATTTTTGTTTGTTAGCTTGGTTATTTCGTCATTTACTTCACTATTTTTACCTTTGTTGAGTTTGGATAATCTTGCTATATATTTGATGAATAATTCTGTCCTTTTCAATATAGGAGAGGATTCACCCGCTAAGTTATAGATGCTGAGAATAGGGCTACTTCGAAAGGCTCCTATTGCCAGTCTTAGTCCACTATTGTTTACTGTGTCAATCAGTTTTAGATTTGAATTGGCCGCTGATCTGTATAGGATTGCACCATAATTAATTTTGGCTTGGATGATAGCATTGAATATTTTCACGAGCGACATGGATTCCCCACCCCATGAAGTGTGGGATAGTATTTTAATTATATTTACGGAGCTGGTTGTGCATTTTTTTAGGTGTTGAATATAAGGTAACCAAGTTAGACGTTTATCGAAAATAACTCCTAGCATTTTGGTGGTGTTTTGATTAGCAATTACGGTGCCGTTTAATTTAATTTCAAGTTCTTTGACTTTTTTCTTTAATGTAAATATTGTGCTAATGGACTTTTCAGGAGAGAAATAAATAAGCTAAATAAATAATTTGACAGTCTATTGAATACAGTCTCAACCTTAACTGAAGAAAATAAAAACCTCAAAGAAAAAGTTAGTACACTGGAAAACAAAATAGAGAAAATTGAAATGTCAGCTACATCAGTTAGAAATGAAATAATAATAGAGAAATTAAATAATAGAGTGCATGGACAAAATAATAGAATCTTCCCAACAAACTTTGACTATTAATCAAGCCGGGTCAATAAAACGTTTATTAAGTGATTCAATATTTATATTCTGGTTATTTGTTTTTCATAAAATAATGCCACATGTAGACTGTTTATATAATAATGTTCAAGCCGTTAATACTGACCCGGTACAAATAAATAGTTCAGTCGAAAAATTTAAAAACGAAATATCTAAAATAAGAAATAATGTTACTGATATTATTGAAAGTAATGAAAGTGCTTCAAATATGCCTAATATGATAATAAAAAAATCACGTTTGGAATCACACGAAACCATAAATATATCGCGAAAAAATGCAGTGTTTGAGGTTTGCGATACAATAATTGTCAAAGCTAAAGATCGTTTAGAATTTACTAAACACTTAACCGCTGCTAACTTATTTAAAGCTGAAAAATATTTAGAATATTCCAAAACATTTCCATTTCAATATTTTCAATGCACAACTGAATGCTACCCATTTTTTGATACTGAGAGGTTGAAGACTGAACTTGAAGTTATGTATTTTCGAGATGACTTCCGAACCTTGAATGGTGTAATTTCAACGCTAAAATATATAACATCAAATGATATGAATGAAACTTTTCGAGAAGTCTTTACTCTGTTAAAAATACATATCTATGACATCATCCGAAGCAGAAAGATGTTTTTCAACGATGAAACTGTTACATACCATGACCTATTTACTAATATTATAATTCAAAACAACGTAATTAATATTATATTGATCATAATGCCACCTTGGACTTTTTAATGTAAAAGACTAAAAATACTGAATATAATACTTAATTACTATTATTCACATCATAATATGTTATTGGACTTTTTCCTGTAAACAGTTAAATATAAATACTTAATAGTCTTGTTATTTGCAAATACGCGAAAACATATCGTTCATAACAACAACAAGGTGAAGGGTTGAAATTGGCAATTAATATAAAAAGGCATCAAGAACAAAACACTAATCAGACGACCACAGACGACCATAGTCGACCACAGATGACCAGCGAAACTCAGCGCTTCAGCTGACAGACGTCAACAGGCAACTATCACTAAGAAGAAACTTTCATCGTATATTCTCTCTCAGAAGACTTTCCTTAAATAAATTGTTAAACTGAGTTAAATTGTGCTAATATCTAAATAAAAGTTAAATATAATTACATTCAAATATAAAACTATTCATTCATGACAACAACATCCGTCGTGCGTAGATTGGTACGCAACAAAACGTATAAAAACATGTTTACGAAGCACAATGGGAGAAGAAAGGTTAAACACTCTAACAATGATAAATATCGAAAATAAAATGATTTCAAATGACGGTAATTTTAATAAAAGAGTGATTGATATCTTTAGTGAAACAAAAGATAGATGCTTAGATTTTAAGTATAAAGTTTTATAAATTTTATTTTATTTTTTGTAATTTTCAAAGCTTGTATTTTTATTTTTATATAAACTGTTGAAAATTTAAAATATATATAATAATATATATGTATTAAATGGATTTAAATGATTTAATTAAATAACTATAAATAAATATTATTTGTGTTCGATACTTTCCATAAATAAACAATTTTATATCGCCCTCCTACTTTCAAAGCACACGAGCCGCCACTGACAGATATGATAGAAATATTAAAACAAGTTACTAGAAGTGGCGGTGTTTTAATTGCTATTCTAAAGTCTTTTTCCCTCCAAACCATTAATAATACAAAATAATAATCTTGAAATCCTATTTGTATTAATTAAATTACATAATCAGTCTGTCATATTTGGATCGGTGTATATTCCAGTTCGCTCTGATCAGAATATATTTGATACATATTTTAACTCCGTTGAATCGTTATATCTTAAAAATCCAATTGCGACATTTATATTAGTAGAAGACTATAATTTACCTTCAGCTAAGTAATCTAACGCGATCTCATATTTCAACAATAAACTATCTTATTTTAATTTTTCCCAATTTAACAATACAAAAAATATCAATAACGTTACACTTGATCTCGTTTTCTCAAACTACCACCTCATCGATATTGAAAACATTTCTAATCCTATTGTTCCTATAGATCCACTACATCCTTCCATTAATATAAATTTTAAAATTAGTCACTATGAAATATTTCCATTTAATAATAAAATTATTAATTGGAACTCTGGCGACTATATTTCTATTATAAGTTATTTAGGTTTTATAGATTGGAATAAACATTTTCAAGATAACGATGTCAATGATAATTTAGATTTTTTCTATTCTCAGATAAATTATGTTATAGACTCTTTTATACCTAAATTAAATAGACACAATATCAAATACCTTATTTGGTTTAGTAAGGAATTAATTTATATAATAAAACAAAAAAAACACGCTCATAACTAGGGCTCGGATGTTTATGCATTTAAAATTAATATAATATGCATGCATTTATGCACCAAAAAAATACCAAATATGCAATCAAAATATGCACTAAAAATCATAAAATATACATTTTTAACTAAATAAACACGAAAATATGTACAAAAAAATTAATTATAATTCTATAAATATTTAACTTGTATTAGTAATTATTAAAATAACTTACATGATAATTAAAAATAATTCATTTTATTACATTATTAAATTATTAACGTTACACTGTGATACAATAGTTTTTTTAATTTGATCAAATTTGTAGCTGCGTCTGTTATCGGAAAGTAAATTTTTGTAACGTGAAAAACTTCGTTCTACATCTACCGACGTTATTGGAGCATACTTGAAGAATGCAAGATCCTCAACCTTCAAATCTTGTTCTATTCCTTCCATAGTATCAATTTCACCAGAATGTATTTTAGAAATCTGTACCAAAGTTTTAAACCCAGCATTCTTTTCAATTACGTTCAGAAATTTGTCGTAAATTTCTTTTCCCACTTTTCCATTAGCCATGTTTAGGGTTTCTCTAGTATTATTGACAACATTAATTGATTCAAACAAAGTTAATCCAGATGATTCTAATTTAGTTATGTTGACTGTTAAACATCTAAAGTTGGACTGAATGAATGTTAAGTTTGGGCCTAAATTTGGTTCAGCCATAATGCTAATACTTTTTTCGATTGAAACTGCGTCATCTGAGTTTAATTTTGAAAATACATTTTGTATAGTTGTGAAATTATCAGAGTAGTAAAATGCCGCCTCTAACCATGTTCCCCAACGTGTAATTATAGGCACCGGAGGTAAAGGAATACCAGAAGCTTCTGTTTTAAAAATCTCTAAACGTGATGGTGCTTTCAAAAATACTTTTTTAACGTTTGACACAAGACCGTCTACATTATTGAATTTTCCACGAATTGTTTCCGCTACTCTATGATGTGCATGTGCGAGACAGGTGACGTGCACCATTTTCGAATAAAGTGCTTTTAACGAATTGGCAGCTTTAATCATATAGGGGGCGGCATCAGTAACAAATAAAAGAACATCATCGTGACGAATGCCTTCTGGCCATAAGAGAAACATAGATTGATCAAAAACTTTACTAATTGTGGAGTAATTTGCTTTATCTAACTGTTCAGAGTTCAATAAGTACAATTTACCCGGCGTATTTTTATCAAGAATACCAATAATCACGTTTGCTACGTAGCGGCCTTCGCAATCTGTTGTTTCGTCTATAGAAACAAATATTTTTTTGCCAACTACATCATTCCTAATTTTTTTTAATTGTTTCTTCATAACAATCAGTTAAATAATTTTTGCGTAAAGTTGACTCTTCTGGTATTTCTTTACCTGTATATTTTGTTAAAAAATTACGAAATATTTTATTATTCACCTTGTAGAAAGGAATATTGGCTCCTAGAAACGCTCTACACATATCCATGTAAAATGATGATTTTTTACAGACCACATTGGAAATTAGTTGTTGTGACTGTGTTTGTTTCTGTCGATCAGCTGTTCGAATATGTTTGGCTGTCTTCAAGTGTTGTTCGACGGTAAAACGACGTTCAGATCCAACTTTAATTTCACACACTTTACAATACAAAACCGTTCCATCCGTAGAAAAAACATCATTTCCAATCTCGTCTACAAAACTTTTAAGACGAATTGAACAAGACGATTTACTTTTCGGCATTTTTAAAATATAAAAGTAAAACTGACCACGGAAAAATATAAATTAACGACCGACCGGAAAACACGGCGATTAAAATCGTACTAATACGTCGCCCGGTCGTCGCCACGTACTCATGGCATGAACTGTATACAAAATTATATTATTAAATCGTTATCTAATAAATATTCCAGACAAGCGCGATATAAAAATACCTAATAAGGAACATTATTTATATTTTATGTTAAATTGTTTTGAAATATGCATTTATATTTTTAAAATCCAATATTATGCATTTAAAACACAAAACCACTAAATATGCAAAAATATGCAAAATAAAAATAGCATTATTTTATTCAGTAGAACATGAATCAAATTTGTATCCAGGTTAGCAATAAATTGGATAAATAGAAAAAAATATGCAATTTCATAAACATCCGAGCCCTACTCATAACATATATAAAGCATCAAACAACTTAAATCTATACAATGAATTTTCCTCTCTCTGCAACAAATGTAAACAATTACGATACCGAGATTATGATGATAAATAAATTAATTTAAAAAGACGCGTACGGTATTAGTTTTGGAAGTATGACGAACCCCTGAGTGGAAATGGCCGCTAGAGTCGCGACGGTCACCGGCCACTTTTCATTGCCGCGACTATAACACCGGTTTTATACATAATATTTAATAAATCTCTTAACACTAGTAATCTAGTATATTCCCAAATAAATGGAAAACCTCATTCATATCGCCCATTCATAAAAAGAAAAGTAAAAATTCTGTCTTAAATTATCGCCAATCTCAAAAATTTCAATTATTCCTAAATTATTTTCTAAATTAATAAATAAAAAACTAACGCCGTTATGTAAAAACATTATAATAAATGAACAGCATGGTTTTCGAACAGATCAATCTACAATTACCAATTTATCTATTTTCAAACAATCAACTCTAGATTCTTTTAAAAGTGGAGCCCAAACTGATGTTATTTACACGGATCTTGAAAAAGCGTTCGACAGAGTAAATCACAAATTATTAATATTAAAACTTAAAGCTTATGGATTTTGTGATCCACTTCTCTCTTGGATTGAATCATTTTTAACTAATCGTACCCAATTTGTTAAATATGAGAACTTCGTTTCTGATAATATTGCTGTTGTATCTGGTGTCCCTCAGGGAGACCATTTATCTCCATTACTATTTTTAATTTTTATAAATGATATTTCAAATATATTAAAACACTCTAAATTTCTATTATTAGCAGACGATCTCAAACTTTTTAATATAATTCAATGTCATAATGATACTTCACTACTTCAAAACGATTTAAATGCATTCCAAATATGGTGTGATAAAAACGGTTTGTCTCTAAATATAGAAAAATGCGCCACAATTTCTTTCTCTTTAAAAAAAGAAACCATTGTTTTTGAATATAACTTAAAAAAAATTAAAATACATTGAGTAAATGAAATTAATGATCAATGTGCTATTTTTGGTTCAAAACATAATTTTAAAACTCATACTAATAATATCATTAAAAAAGCATCAGCTAATCTATACTCGATTCAGAATAAGATCGGTAGTTGGCGGCGACGAGTTTTCGTCCGTTTTGGTCAGAGGTTTCCACTTCCTAATCGCCCACCAATTTGCATTCGATACTTACAGCGCTGCGTTACAATCGTGGCGAGTAGGTGTATTATTATATTATACAATTTATTCATTCCTCCTTGCGCGCTCGTTTTTACGTGTTCTCGCATAGTATACGCATTTATACGTTTCGAAATTTTTTAATTTTTAAACTTGTAAATATATTAACGAAATTTTTTTAATTTGTAAATATGTATATTGACGAAATTTTTTAATTTTTAAACTTGTAAATATATTGACGAAATTTTTAAATTTTTAAATTTATAAATACGAGTATATTGACGAAATTTTTTTATTTTGTATGAAATAATTTTTACCTGTGTAGTATAATAAATAGAATGTTTGTAATATATTTAAAAGTGGTTAAAATGATAAAAAAAGGTTTTTATTTAATTATTATATTTAATAAATTTATAATCCTTATTATAATTGTATTTAATATTACGTAAATACATTACAAACGAAAAACGATACGTACGTAAGCATTCGTCTGTGTACACTACACTGTGTAGTCTACACATGACGCGGCGTACGAAACAATTCAGTACCGCACGGCGCGTGACAGTCATTGAGTGGGCACAATGTATTTTAAATTATGTGAACACGTTAATTGGCATTACTAGAATAAACGACGCTCCCGTAAAAGTTGTGGTGCTAGGCACCCAACTTAAATCGACGCCACGCCCATGCGTAGAAGTTGGCCGGCAACTACCGATCTTATTCTGAATCGAGTATAGGATTTATCAAACGCACATGTATAGCATGGCCGTATCTAGCATTAATTTTCAGGGGGGGTTTTACATGAAAGCATTAATTGTAGTATAATTAAACTTATATTGAAATATGATATATTTAATATTTACGTATATATTTTACTAGTATATATTTTTGTGCAATACATATAAAAAAGTGCAATTCAATAAACATACAATACGAGTACATTAATTATTATTTAATCTATAAGATACCTACATGATTTTAATTTATAAGAATACAAAATAATATAAAAATGTTTATAATATAATATTAATTATTAATTTTAAATTATAATAATAATTTTCTAGATGATTTTGAAAATATATTTAATACCTTTTCTGGGTCAACGTGTATTTCCCTGTGAACTGTCATCAAAGCTAATCCATTGAGACGAGTCTGACCAGTCGAATTTCTCAAATACGTTTTTAATCGTTTTAAACATGAAAATGTTCTCTCTGGAGTAGCTGTTGACATAGGTAGTGTAACTAATATTTGCAGAAGTTTATATATATTTGGAAAAAAAAGAGAATTGCAATTATCGAGCCCAGTGATTGCTGTATTTGGAGGTGACTTTTCTTTTGACCACTTTGTCTTCCATATTGAGAACTCAACTGCGAAATTATTAGGCTCTGTTAAGATGTTAGAATAAAACTGTACACAGTCACTTAAATCTTTGTCATTGACAGATATACATTTGCTTGGAATAATATTTTGTAGAGAACTTATTAAGGACTTGTGTTTTTGAAATCTATCAGAAAGTTGTGTTCTTATATGATCAATAAATGGTAAAAAAATATTCAATTTATAATATTCTTCGGAATTATTGGCAGGCACTAACTACGATGTGTTTGTTTCTTGGCAAATCGTGGGAAATCTATTTCATGTTTTTCTTTATTCAACATTTTAGCAGCTATTAAAAACATATCTGAAAATTGGTTTTTGTTATTTTCTCGTATTTCATCTAAAATTAATAAAATATTATCTACGTGATCACATGCTTCCACTAAATCAGCATTAACTGTTTGCAATTGTTTACATAATGTTAATGTATATGAAAATATTTTATTAATAATTACGAGAGGTATTATAAATTTAGCATCACAAATTGCACTTAATAATTGACTTGACTTTTCAGCAGTTTCTTTATTTATTGAAGATTCCAAATTTTCAAATGCAACAACTATAGCTGAGTATAATTCTTGAAACCGCATAACACTTTCATGTTTATACACCCAACGTGTTTCACATAATGCAACTAATGTACTATGTCTACTTTCTGGAAGTTTTTCAATGATAGCTTTTTTTAAAACTTCACTGCGTTGAGCTGGAGATCGAAAAAATGTATCAACAGTTTGAATGATACCTATACAATTTCGTATAGAGGGCAACGAACAGGCATTTGCCAATGCAAGATTTAGAGAGTGAGCACTACAATGAACATAAAGTTCCATTGGAAAATCTTTTTTTATATATTCTTGAGCACCATGTAAATAACCACTCATTGCGGAGGCTCCGTCGTAGCCTTGCCCTACTAGAAAATTACAATTTATACCATTTTTTTGTAGACATCCTTTTATTAAAGATGCTAATCCTTTACCAGTGAGATCAACTGCTGGTATAAATTCTAAAAAATCTTCACATATTTTTCTTTTCTCTTTGTCATAATAACGAACGCATACAGACATTTGCTCAATTCTTCAAATATCTGTGGTTTCGTCGGCCAACACAGAAAAACATTCGGCAGTATTAACTTTTTGTACAACTTCTAATTTAATTATATCACCACAAATAGAAATAATATTATTTTGAATGATTGGACTCGTATACATTGAATTATTTGGACCATTTTGTAAATGATTATGTAGTATAGAATCACCTGAATCTACACGAAACCTTAAAAGAGCTCTAAAATTTCCATCATTAAATGCTTTATCATCTGAAGTCATAATATTTCCATAATCTTTTGTTCCGCGTAGAGCAATTTCTTGCCTGCCACATAATATTATAGTTTTTATGATAGAAAACATAATTTTTCTATTTTGCTCAATTTGCCTATCACGTTCACTATCAAGTTGTTCTATTAGTTTAACACATTTTCCTTCGCTTACTTTTAAAAAATTATCAGACTTTTCTATACATAATTTATGATATGAGGTATTAGCATGTAATTGAAAATCTTGTAAAGCATTTTTCCAGTTTGTATATTCTTTAGAAACGAGCGCACCTAATTTTTGATTATTACCATTTCCTCCTTTTTCTCGAGCGAACAAAACACAATTTCTACAAAATGCTCCCTCATATATCTGTGAGTAACTTTACCATGTAAATTTATTTAGCCAAGATAATTGAAACCGTAAATTCCGTTTAGTTGATATGGGAAATTTATACGATGTATCAGGAATCCAAGGATTTTTTAAAAGCTCCTCTTTTTTCAAATCATCAATGTCTAAATTATTAATAAAATTACCAATATCATTATCGTTACCCATGGGTAGTTCAGCTGAGTCGTTTGAAGTACTAGGAATTGAAGAAGTAACAGTATAATTAGTATTTATTATTAAATTATTAGATTCATGATCAGAAGTAGAAGTAGAAGTATCATTTTTCATTTTTTTCGGTTGTATAAAAGAAGTAATATTTAATTGTTTTTGAATTCGTTTCATAATTATTTGTATTTTATATTCAGTTGATACTAAAAAGTAACACAAAAATATTGTTAATTAAACTAAACAGATATTCCTTACTGTCTTATATTAATAATTAATTTTTAAATAATATACTCAATTTAAAAACATATAGAAACCAATTTATAACTTATAATATAAATAATATTTATATAATATAAAATGGTAACTGTTATTTAATAAATATAAATATAATTGAAACTTTATTTAAAAAAAACTATAAAATAAACTTACCTAGGTACTCAAAATATTTTATAGATTCCGTTTCCGCTTAAAATTGATTTGACATTTGACATGAAATACTCGAACGTTCAAATAAAAATGATTCAGATTCCATAGCTTGTAGGAAAAAACTTTTAATATTTACTATTAATATTATACTCGTATCTCTACTTCTCAAATAATATAAAATATATCAATAAAAGTATAATGGAATTAAAATTTTATTTCGTTTCAATATTCAATATAATATGCCACGCAGATAGCATATTTAGTTATCTGCGGGTACCTACTCGTATAGTTTGTACCTATTATAATTGTAATAATGACATTTTTTCTTATTTATTACTAAATAAAACCAATAAACTTTAAAATTTTAGATAATTTTAACGTTAATTATTAGTTTTATGGCCCGGTATATATACGTGCGTTATTTTGACGTATGATATTTTAAATAATTTACTTATATACCTAGTATGATGAGATAAAACCTTATTATTTTTTCGAAAATATCTTAAATGATGAAAAATTTTCGGGGGGGGGGGTTGAACCCGGAAACCCCCCCCCCGTGAATACGGCCATGATGTATAGACTTCCACGATGCCCATGCTCTTAAATTATTATATTCCTCAATAGTACGTTCTCGACTGGAATATGCAAATCTGATATGGTACACTGACCAGGTAATTCAAAATCAAGATATCTCCTGAATTCAAAATAATTTTTTAAGATTCTTATGTTTTCAATGTAAAATATATAGAGCTCCTCATTCGCATTACAATATTATAAATAGACTTTTCTTTATCTTACCCCTACAAAAAAGATTTAATCAATTAAATTTAAAATTTCTTTACAAATTAATAAATAATATTATAGATTGTCCTGAGCTAATAGAGCGACTAAACTTCAAAGTAAATCCTCACAACTCTAGACACAAACTACTTATCTATTTCCCAAATATATCGACTAAATATATGTTATACTCTTCATCTAATGTACTAATGTCGATAGGAAATTCTTTAGATAATGTGGATTTTTTTCACTCCTCACTTAAAGATCTTTCATCATATTGTATTGTTTAAAATTTTTAGTTATCTTTTTGTTTGTTGTTGTTATTTATTTATTTTATTTTATTTATTTATTCTATTATTTATTTATATAGACATATACATGTACCTTGATTTATATTTCTTCTTTTATTTTAAATACTCATATACTACCTTATATTCATTTAAATATAATTGGAAATTTTTTCCATAATAAACAATACTATTACTATTACTATTACTATTACTATTACTATTACTATTACTATTACTATTACTATAACTATTACTATAATAGTTTTGTAAATTTTTGCATCGTCGGCAAAAAATAAAATGTTGGAGTGTGTAATGGAGGATACAGCATCGTTTATAAATAAATTAAATAGGAGAGGGGAAAGGTGATCGCCTTAAGGCACTCCAGAAATTACGTTTATAGGTGTAGATATAAAATTTTTATATTTGACAAATTGGATTCTTTGACTTAGGAAATAGTTAAACCATGATAATAGGGGATTGGCAAAGCCGATTTCCTGTAGTTTATTGATTAATAAAGCGTGATTCACTCTATCAAAGGCTTTTTCAAAATCAGTATAAACAACATCTGTTTGTTGATTATTAGAAAAAGATTTTATTATATGATGTTTAATAGTTATTAAATTGGTAAGACAAGTTTTGTTATTGCGAAATCCATGTTGTTGTGGTGCTAAAATATTTTTAAATATAGGTGTTAGCTTACTGTTTATTATTTTAGAAAATATTTTTGGGAGAATAGAAATTATTGAAATGGGACGGTAGTTTGAGATAAATGATTTATTACCTTTTTTAAGAATTGGATTAATATAGGTGGATTTCCAAGATGATGGAAATGAGCCACTATTTAAACAAAAATTAAAGAGATATGTGATAGGTGGTGAAAGTATAAATCTGCACTTAAATAAAAATATAGGAGAAAGACCATCCGGACCAATTGCATTTTTGTAAGATAGAGTATCTAATTCATTGAAAACTTCTAGGAGTTCAATATGAAGTGAGTTTAACGAATCAATAGATTGAACTATATTAGACTTATAATAAATATTTGTAGAAGCTGTATCTTTATATACTGAAGAGAAGTATTGACTAAATAAGTCAACAATTTCTTGACCATTATCAGCTGTCTTCTGATTAAATGACATTGTGTTTGGTAAACCAGATGATTTTTTAATATTATTAATAAAAGACCAAAATTTCTTAGGCTGGAATTTAAAAGATTTTTGAATATTATTTAAGTATTGGGAGTAGTCAGATCTACTTAAGGTTTTGCATTGAGCACGTGTGGAAGAAAATTGTTGGTAATCGTCGTGTGAGTTAGATAACTTAAATCTTGAATGTTGGAATTTTTTTAATTTGATTAGATTTATTAAGTCTTTGGAAAACCAACATGGAAATTTAGATTTGCAGTATCTTTTTTTAGGAATAAAAGTGTTAATAGCATAGAATAGGAGTGAATTAAATTCATCAGTGAGGGTTGTAATATCATTACTAATATTGTTAAATTCAGTCCAATTTATTGAACCAAGGAATGATAAAATATTATTATAATCACCCTTATACCAGTCATAGGTTTCTTCTGAAAAAGATAGCGGAGATGGTGTATAAAACTGAGAGTAAATGACATTAATAGGAGGGTGATAATTATCAACAGGAACTATAGCATCCTTATTTAATGATATAAAATGAGAATTAGAATTAGATAATATAAGATCCAGTATTGAACCATAACTATTGAAGATTGTATTTATATGAAAAAAATTAAGAAATGCTAGGTTTTCCAAAAAAATAGCTTCAGGAGAGGATAGGTTTAAGTTAGCATTTAATGATGCTTTATTTAAATTTGGCAAATTAAAATCACCAAAAAGAAGAAGATCATCATTTGGGCGAGAATAAATTAGGTTATGTTAAATAGAGAAATATTCATTATACAAAGAAGATGGAGAATTTGGCGGAAAATAGATACAACCCACAATAAGCATAATTCTAATGATTTTACATCAATATCAATTGGAGAGGAGATACATATTTTATTAACAGCTATTAAGACACCTCCTCCTCTGATCGACGAGCTAGATAATAATGATCTATCACATCTATAAATTTCGTAATTTACGAGACCAAGTTCAAGAGAGCTAACATTATTATGTAACCAGGTTTCGGTAAAATCTAAGAAATCTACATTGGTTTTTAGTAAATTTAATTTAGTATTAAGACCTCTTACATTTTGGTAATAGCAGTTGAATATATTGTGAATGGAAATTAGTTTTTTGAATTGATAATTTTTGGAATGCCTTTGATGTATTTAATGATGAGATCCTGTTCACCATTGGATTGACGGTTAAGAAGTTCTTGGCGAAGGTGTGACATGTACTCTTGTTGTTGTTTGGTCCGGTCTGAAGAGAACCGAAGGTTTTTCCATGTAGAGTTTGATTTTAATTATGTGATATTCATATTTGTTATTTATATTTGTCATATGTTATGAATAATTTATTCATATTTGTTAATAATTAATTAAATATTTGTTAAGTTTTTAAAATGGTATTTATAACAATGTGTTAATGTGTATTACATATTCGGTGAATTTTTAACATTTTTAATTAATAATATATACATGTAAAATGATTATTTGTTCAGTTTATTATTATAATATATGTTAATTTAACACTAAATTTCATTAGGGTGTTGGTTATATATTATGTAATTGGTTTTGGTAAGTATAACTCATTCAATAATTAATTATTAAATAATAAACAATTTATAATGTTTATAATATTTATAGAAAATAATGAAAATATTTCTGATATATATCCTGATGACCCCAAAAATGGCATTCCTAAAAATCAAATTGAATTTAAAGAAAGAGTACTAAAAGGTCCATTTCAACCTATATTGGATATTTTCCCAAAAAGTATTTTTGGTGGTGCACAACGTAGTTTTCAAAAATCATGGTACCAACAGTTTAGTTGGTTAGAGTATAGCCCAAAGGATAACTTAGCGTCTTGTTTTCCTTGTCGGATGTTTAGTGGCACACAGGACTTAATTTTGAACATTCTGAATGGGTATATTCAAAAATTGGATATAAAAATTGGAAAATGGCTACCATTAAATTCAATATTCATCAAAAATCTAAATATCATTTAAATAGTTCAACATTTTTGGTAAACTTTTTAAATTCAAAACCTATTGATATTGTTTTAGATGATCAGAGAATACATATTCATAGTCAAAAAGAGTCTCAACTTAACTTAACTCGTCAACGAAATAGAGAGATTATGAAACGATTAATTGATATTACTATTTGTTTAGGTATTAGTGGTAAACCATTTCGTGGACATATAGAAAATGAGCATAGTGTAGTTCATAAAGGTTTGTTTTTAGATATTGTGTTTCTTCTACGTAAATATGATTCTGTTTTCAATGAACACTTTATATCAAGACCACAAAATGCCTTATATACAAGTAATCGTATACAAAATGATCTCATTTTATCAATTAATCAAGTCATCAAAAGACAGTTAGTCTTCTTCTAAGTATCAATTATAGCTGACGAAACGAGTGATATAGGTCACCATGAACAACTGTCTATTATGGTACGTTATTTTAACAAATTAAAAAATTGTCCAGTAGAACAATTTATTTGTATGAAACGAATAAAAAAAAGTATTTTTAATTTACTTACTGACTTTATTCAAGATTATAATATTAAATGGGATAATATAGTTTCAGTTTGTTTTGATGGGGCATCTAGTATGTCTGGGTGTACAGGAGGAGTACAGGCTAAGTTTAAAGAAAAAAATCCCAATACTTTTTTTTACATTGTTATGATCATTGTCTTAACTTAATTTTAGTTGATTCTATTGGAAGAAATAATAGAATCACATTTGACTTTTTTGGAAACATTCAATTAATTTATAATTTTATAGAAGGTAGCTGCATTAGACATGCAGTATTAGAAAAAATGCAAATGCAATTAATTTGAAATTAAAGACCTTAAAATCACTTTCCACAACACGTTGGGCATGCCGCTATCATAGGCGCAATTAGGGGGGGGCTGGAGGGGCTTCGCCCCCCCCCCCCAAAATTAGCAATAGCCCCCCCAAAAATGTTTGCAAAATATGACAATTTAATTCAATTGATATTCAATATTCATGAATATTTAAAAATAATATTTTATAATTAAATATTTTTGTGTTGTCATTTTATAACCTACCAAAATTTTTTTCTATTTGATAATATTATTAAGATCATGATAAGATTGATAACAAAGATTAATATATTATATGCATTTTTGCAATATTAAGTAAAAAAAATTATTATATGAAAAACAGCTGCTGCAGATGTAGGTACTATAATACACTGTCAGTCTACAAAATTCTTTCCATATTTCTTATTTACTGGCTACACTGCTCAATGGCCACTCACGGTTGCAAAGTTCAAAAACAATTATTATTATTACAGAAAGTGATTAGTACATAAAACACAATAACACATTATAAGTTATGCATTCCGCTAACCCACGATGACGATAAGGTTGACAAAATAAAAGTGTGTTATATTTACAGTTTTACACTTCACAGTTCACACTTTTACGTTTTACATCGTTCGCATCGAGTACCTATTCGAGTCGTACCACGTGTCGTGTGTGATTTTGTTACTCAACGCCTTAACGGTTTTATATTGTTATTTGTTTCGATTTACCTGTAATTTTTTTCATTAAACTATCATGGATAAAAAAAATTATTTTTCAATATTTGGTTTTAAAACCAAAAATAAATCACTTGAAAATGTAGAACAAAAAGAACACGAAATCGAAGATAATAGTAATGCTATACAGAGTAAGTACATTATACAAAAGACAAAACTATTTTTGAACTATTAATTTGCATTTCGAA
>JAIUCT010007255.1:0-17032 GCA_021307375.1 Tetraneura akinire
ACGAAAGCGGTTGAGCCGCAACTGAGTGGGGTAGCTTTAGCCTGGTGGAATTTCATTAAGGTTTTAAATCTGCTCTGGCTTGAATTTTGGACGGAATTTTTAGAGAATTTCGATAACGCCGAAATTCAAGCACAGCTGCGCGCCGATATCGTGTCCGTCCGGCAACGGGGAAATCAATCGCTGACGGTGTTCGTACTCGCGAAAAACCAATTGGCGCGTCGCGTGAATACCGGGTTAACCGAACCGCAATTGGTAGGTATAATCGCCGGATTAACGCGCGACGAATTCCGCGTTCACGTACGACTGCAGCGACCAGTGACCTTCTGCGACCTACAACGGATCGCCGGGGTCCTGGACCCCATACAGAGCACGCCACCGTACACATCAAATATCCGCAGCGCGAGACCCGGTAGGACGAGACCAGTCAACCAATTGAGCGCAAGCCTCCCGAATACACGCGCCACGGTGAATAGACCGCCCCCCAGCGCGTGTAGATATTGCGGAGGACCTCACTGGAACAGTGACTGTCCTCAACGACCTACGGTTTCGGGAAACGACCAGTGAGCCAGCGGAGTCTAGTCCACTCCACCGACTCAACACCTCACCACACATCACCAAGCATATTCTGTATTAGGGACGGCCATATTATTAACAGCCGCGTTTCGCGAAAATCGCGTCGGAAGTCGACCAAATCGACACCTAGGACTCCGATTTCCGCACAAGCGCCCTCAAAAATATGCACCGTTAATTTTCAAGTTTCCGACGTCGCTTACAAGCTCAAACGCGGAAAATTGTCTTACACCCCTCAAACCCCCAACCTACAAAATCACAGTCAGATCCACTACCCCAAAGGTAGGCAGACCATCACACACCACGTAGGGACAAAGGCAATAGGGAATAAGATTAATTCAACTGCAAGCGCGACGATAGGGATAGACAGCATAACAGCTACCTCTCCGGAAATTCAGCTTGTGCCTGAGGTAGTGCAGGAGAGCATAATGGGCAATCGAAACGGACAACCTTGTAAGTACGATTAACACCGTGCACCAAGGTCCCGCGTTCGAGGTTACTAACCAGTTGCCTAGCTCAAATGCATTACATGGGACTAGTAGCGCCACGCGAACATGCCCAGACGAAATTCCTACCCCTGCGGTAGAACTTGAATTTGTGTCAGGCTTCGTTACAGCGTTATTAGATTCACAAGCTGAGAAATCATACGTAAATCCGAATATTGCAAAACAGTTTGGTACTCCCCAAGACGGACTAACAACTTCAGTTCGCATGGCTGACGGTCACATCCGGACAACCGGTGGGACCGTCGCGTTCGAAACCAAGCCATCTTGGACGACTTGTGCTGCGATCTGTTGCTAGGACATGACATTCTCGTTGACAACGAAGTCTCCTGGGACTACGCCACTTGCACGATACATTTAGGGTCTCATAGGAGAACATCGGCTTGTTGGAAAGGGCGACAAACCACCCCCAACAAGACTTCCGATCTCTCTCAACTTGATATACAGGGTGACTCAATGACGCGCGCAAAATATATTTCGGTACTGAACAAGTATGGGGATGTATTCTGCGAGAACGTCGGTCGCACCAAGTTGATCGAGCACGACATCGTGTTAAGGGATCCCACACCTATCACACTCAAACCGTACCCATACCCAACAGCAAAACAAACGGTAATTGACCAGATGGTTAGGGACATGGAGGAACAAGGTCTAGTCGAACCTAGCACCTCCCCATGGGCTGCGCCGATAGTTCTTGCGAAAAAGAAAGACGGAACCGCCCGTCTCTGTGTCGACTATAGGCGCCTAAACGAAGTAACCGAATCCGACGCTTACCCGATGCCCGACTTAAACAAATTAATTCGACAAATGCGGGGCGCGAAAATATTCACGATTTTTGATCTTAAGTCCGGATACTGGCAAGTACCACTTAACCAGAATGCGCGCAAATATTCGGCATTTAGGACGCATAGGGGCCTATTTCAATTCAGGGTACTCCCGTTTGGTATCAAGAATAGTCCGATGACCTTCGTGCGACTCATGAACGAAGTCTTGAGAGGGTATTTGGATGAGTTCGTACATGTATACTTGGATGATATAGTGATATTTTCCGAGGGCCTGGACGAACACCAATACCACCTTGACAAAGTTCTAGAACGCTTGAAGCGTTACGGACTAACGTGCCACACAAAGAAGTGTAGAGTCGGTTCGACAGAAATCTCCTTCTTAGGGCACCTTGTAGACGCGGAGGGTATCCAAAAGCAACCAGAAAAGCTTGAGTGCATAAAAGCTTTTCCACCACCACAAAAAGTCAGGGACCTGCGCAGATTTTTAGGGGTGTGCAATTGGTATAGCCAGTTCGTCGAAAATTACGCCGACGCAATCGCGCCCTTAACAGATCGTCTCAAACAGGGGGTGACCGAATGGGCTTGGACCGAAGTCGAACAAAGGGCTTTTGATAACATCAAAAAAGTTCTGTACGACTCACCAAAGCTCTCACCACCAGATTACGCAGAACCTTTCTGTCTGCAAACCGATGCTAGCGAAATAGGCCCTGGTGCAGTCTTGTTCCAAAGGGGTGACAGCCCGGAGGACAGACGAGTCATCGCCTACGCTAGCAAAAAGTTTAGCGACACACAGAAAAGGTATGCCGCCGTCGAACGCGAATGTTTGGCGATAATCTGGGCAACCGAAAATTTCGTCCATATCTCGAAATTCGTAGGTTCGAACTCTTAACAGACAACGCAGCGCTTACATGGCTTTATAGGGCAAAAGATACAAATTCTAAGCTGACTAGGTGGTCCCTGCAGCTGGCGAATTTAGATTTTCAAACCGTTCATGTACCCGGGGTACAGAACGAAGCCCCGGACATGCTCTCGCGAAATCCAGCTCCGGGGCCACCCGTGTATGAGGAGCGATTAGAGGAACGGTTGGTTGGAACACCAACCCTGTCACGCATGGTACCAAACAATCCCTCAGTCGATAATCTCTTCGTAACGACAGACCCAAGCGACGCGAACGTCAACGCGCCGCTCACAACAGCCACACTCGCCGCGTGGCAGTCCGACGATTCGGACATACACGCGGCAATCATACAAATAAAGTCGGACCCTCCAGCGCGAAATACTAGGGGTGCCGATCACAAAATGGATGGTTTCATTTTTGTTGACGGGCTCTTGCGCAGGAGAGTAAGAGACGACACACCAGTCGTGATACCCGCAGCCAAATCACAGCGCGTAATTTGGACATATCACGACCACACATTGGCTAGCCACCCAGGTTGGAAAGAGACGTACCGGGCTGTACGACAAAGGTTCTATTGGATAGGGTTGAAAAACGACGTGAGATTGTATGTGAAGGCGTGTTACGTTTGCGCATGCACTAAACCACTCAATCGACGTTCAGAAGACCCTATGACCTCTAGGCAACCCCGACAGCCATGGGAAGTCATTAGTATAGACCTGATGGGACCCTACCCATAGGAGTAGGGGAAAGTCATACATATTAGTCGCGACTGATTGTTTTAGTAGATGGGTCGAGGCGTATCCCATCGGCTCAGCCACTACTAAAATTATAACGGAAACACTCGAACGCGAGTTCTTCACACGATTTGGTTACCCCCGTGTGTGTCTCAGCGATAACGGGCCCCAGTTTATCTCCAACGAAATGCTAAGCGCGTTAGAAAGTTGGGACGCAGAGGGATGGACGACACCGATTTACCACCCCCGAGCGAACCCAGTCGAATGACGCAACCAGGAGCTGAAAAAGGACATGCGCGCGCTCTTAATCAACGATAAGCACAGCTCCTGGGACACCAAGCTGGCCCCCATTTTGTTCGCGATCCGGAATAGGCGGAATGACCAGACAGGGTTCCCACCCTCGGTCCTGGTCCTTGGCAGGGAAGGTAAAAGACCTGGGGACTGGGTACTGTCACAGGGACGACCTCCACCGATCGAGGAGATCAATGTGAACAGGCCAGGTAAGGAATGTATCTTAAAACATACAGCGACAAATGGATCCCTAAAAACCAGGCCTTTTACAAGGCTCACCATTTGTCGAAGGCACACCAGGGCTTTAACGCGGGTTTCGTACCGAAATGGTGGGGACCCGTGAGGCTGGAGAAGCTGGTCGGGAAAGGTGTATTCCTAACTGACCAGACCAACTACCGCCAAAGAAAGTGCATGTCTCGTGTTTGAAGAACGCCACAACGGCAGAGATGACGCCAACAAACTTATAAGTTTATTTAGTTATTTGTAGGCGTGCATGTTCGTTAAACTTCCTTTTGTTCCTTAGATACGGAAGAATGGCCAACAACAAGGAGGTGGAGGAGCAGAAGCTGGCGGAGCTAGTGAGCCGGTTCGTCGCGGAGGTGCAGACGTCCGGCGTGGAACTTCCAGCGGCAAGGTCGGCAGAGCAGGTGCGGGCCATGTCTTTTAGTACAATGAGAGCGGACCCGGCGTTATGGGAGGCGTTCAACCGTGGTAGGGAGTACAGGGACAACCAGGTGATCCGCGCCCTCCGAACTCCCAGTCCCAGGCAAAGGTAACCAAGGGACACAGTTCGGACGGTTAGGGTCGCGGCCAGGTTCCCACCAACTACGGCCTCCCAAACAGAGAAGCCACTAACAACCGATCCACCAACATCGGCAACCGGGCGACCAGCACCGGCAACCGGTCCACCAGCACCGACAACCGGGCGACCAACACCGGCAAACAGGGTCAAACCGAGGTTGTCTTCCGCCACCACGCCGACCACCACCAACGACGACCGAACCGGCCACCACAACAACGGCAACAACGCGCCCTCAGAACGCCGCACAGCGGCGGAGTGCGAAGCGTAGGCGGGAGTACACGGCCAAGAAGCTCGAGCAGAGGAGAGCGAGTCAGCGGGCACCTCCGCAAACGACATCGGGGCCACCAGCACAACAGCAACCACAACAAGTTTCCCCGCGCCCTCTCTGTCAGTTTCCTCTCCCCGATCCACCGCGCCCCATCACCACTGCAGAGCTCAGGGAAATGTTCCGGGCTGTGCGAGCCCAGCCAATGGAAACGGAGGGCCCTGCGAGTAGTGAGGTAGATCCTGCCACTACCACACCGCAGGGTCAACCGGCAGTCATGGGTACCGCTACCCAGTCACCAAGTGAAAACTCGGTGCTGGACGAGCCCATGGCTGTGACGCCAGAGGTTGAGGAGGTGGAGGAGGACTTCCCTTCCTTTTACTCCTGCACGCCAGCAACCTCACCCAGACAAGAATAGGTACCACTGCGAAGCGCAGGCGGCAACCGTTCTCTCTTTGTCGACCTCGACGAGGAGATGAATGTCAAAATGGGTGAGGACAAATTAAAACCATGGTAGGCATCACGACTAGTCCCAGTGGGCTACGTCGAAACAAGCCGACTACCATACACACACAGACTGACGCAGATGTGAAACCGACCGAATCGCCCGCGACTGACGGTTTGGCGGGGGAGTATGACGCGGTCCGCGGTGGGGGTCGTCAAAAAGCTCCTCCGCGGGCCGGCGTTGTGCTTCTCTTGTCAACCGCCAGCACGCGTTGGGCGACACGAGTGTATCGCTGCGCTCACTAACCCCACCACGGGTCAGGAAGCGCGCAGCGCCACTGGTGTCGGTTGATGGATCGTCCGTGACCGGCGAACCGGACTCGGTCTGTTTTTCGTTAAACGCTTACGAGTTCGCACGTACGAATCCATTGTTTTTACACCGAAACCGGACATCTCGCCGCCACCGTTTCGCCGCTAAATACCTCGCGCGAAAATACATGTTATACACTCCAGCAAATGTTCTGACTGCGGGTAATTCGATACATAATGTTGATATATTTAATACTACTTTATTTAATTTGTCAAATAATTTATCTAGTTAATAATATTATCTTACTTATATATTTACTTTAGCATAATTCTATTACTTAGAATTAATAGATTATTTCATTCAACATATTCACATAAACTATTACATTACACCGTTTATTATTATTATTATTATTATTTGTTAAAAATCGCTATTTCGTATTTATCATAATTATAAATATAAATTCAAAATATTATATATCAATGAATAAATTATTGTAAATTATAAAATTAATAGGAATTGTGTTATTATAAGTCAACATAAAAATGAGTTGTACATAGAAATTTCAAACAAGTCATATTGATGATATGTTTTATTGTTTTAGAATGTAATATTAATAGAATTAATATTAGAATATCGCATCATATATCTTTGTATTGTTATTGGGGTTCAAAAGGAAATATATAAACTGATAGTAGATTAGCAGCGGCCATAGCTATTCCAATAAAATAAAAATAGACAATTATCAATGGAATGATAATTTTTTTTTTGTACAACTTCTTTATAATTAGCATGAAATTTTTTTTTTTAATTTATCATAAATGGAATATTTTAATATAATCATATTCTTTACTTATTGATACATTATAATTTTTATTATAGAATGGCCCCAAAAAAATCAGGTTCGCAAAACAGGAAACTAAAAAAATATAAAGAGCTTGAATTAAAAAAATTATCCAATGGGAAAATGAAAAAATGGTTATATAAATCAACCGAAAAAAAATTAATTTATAATAAATTAAATTCTACTGATATTAATACAAATGAACATAATGTAAATAGTGAAAATATTTCTGAAATTTTTAAAAATGTAGATATGACTTTGGAAAAAAATGAATTAAATTCTACTGATATTAATACAAATGAACATAATGTAAATAGTGAAAAAATTTCTGAAATTAATATATATAAGTTACAACTACAACTATTATTGTGGCGGGGGGGGGAGCGCATATTTTCATCTCGCCCTGGGCGCAAAATTATAACGGCACGGCACTGGTAACTATATTATATTAATTTATGACATATTCATTGAAAGGTGTCCTACTCAATAGTAGCATTAAAAATTATTAGAATAAACTAGAAATAATGTTTATTTTGTTTAATTTGTAAATAAATAAAAGGTCCTAATGAGAAATTAATTTTTTAAATTTATGAAGGTTTTTGTACCCATGATCATATTTTATTTTTATTTGTTTTTATTATATTTAATATTTTTTTGTATCAGGAATATGTTTTTTTTTTATGTATTTAATACTTTCATTTAAATTATAAATAGACATAATTTTTTTATGAGAATATAAGAAAGAAATATTTTATATTTTAATTATGAAATGAACACTAAAGGCTTAAATCAACATTGTTTTATTATATTTATATTATACATAAATAGAATTCTATAATTTTTATAGATTAATTGCATTTGAGATAAATATAAAAATATTTATAAAAAATAAAATATTAAATATTTATTTAAATATAAATATATTTTTTTAATATAAATATAATATATATAAAATATTTAACATTTAATATAATTATCTATATATTTATATATAGATAATTGAAAATAAATATTTTTAGTGATCCATCACAAAATTATGGGCTAATCCTCTCAAATACTCTATAGGATCTCGATTGCCAAAATTTTGAACCAACATCAAAATCCTATTACCGGCATCTACAAATTTCCGTTTAGTCGGCGGAGGATTGTTTCCTGCAACGAGAAATTCATAATAAATATCTCTTTCTGCCTGTACCTTTTGCAATTCAATTATGAATTTCCAAATCGTCGGACTAGTCATTGCGAGCTGTGCTTGGAGCCTTCTGTGTGCAGCTTCTACTATATTATTGGTTTTCTATTAAAACAAAACAATAGACAGATAAAATATAATGAATAATTTTAAAATATCTATTATACAATTTGTAATTTTATCAAAATGTCTTTTATTAAATATTTTATTATTACTAAAATTATTTATACCATTTGTTCATTTAAAACTCTGTTATACAGGTTCCATGTAGGAATTGGAAAAGAAGGTACTCTCCTCACACCTACTCTTCTCAAAATACCAATGTAGTATATTTCCATCCAATCCAAAATTGGCTGTAAAGATGGAAAATTAGTTTCAATTTCATTGCATAAAATTTCAAAATATGCAACGACATGATCAGGAGGCACAAATGCCAATGCCGTTATCATTCGTGCATTCAAACAAAAATCTGCATCATTTCTATAATTCCTAAAACAATATAGATAATTAAAAACATTTTAAATGGGTATATTAAATAGTCAATCATTTATTGTTTCAAGAATCAACATACATCATTAGACCAGATGAAGCAATATGTTTTTTCATATTTTTTAACAGATGGAAAAAACAACCACGAATTTCAATATCTGGAAACTCGCTCCTGAATGAGTTGTGGATGGCCACCTCAAAGTCAACAGATATGCTCCTGGCAACTACTCCTGGAGCAAGATTTCGTATTTCAACAACGAGGCGTGTATATGTTGCTTGCTCTTTGTTCGGCAATAACGCATATATACAAGGGTGAATTCCCTCATTGCGACAAGCCATTATCACAAAAACTTGTGCAAATAATGATGGTGCAATTTTAAATGTACCATCAACGAACCATTCATCTGATGTTGAAAGTATCTAAGAAGTAATATACATTTTATGGAATATTAATTATTGTATACTTATGAAATTAAAATAAAATGTAATAGGAACATTTTATTTTAATTACACTTAAATAGATAAATTACATACTTCTAAGCCCCTTTGACGACCAAATATCAAAATTCTATGTAAACTAGGTCCAGTATCGCAGAGTAAAAACATTTCCATGCGTCCAGGTTCTACTTCATACATTTTATAAATCTCGGGAATTTCTAAGGCTATTAAAGATAATGGTGCTACTGGGATTTGTGGTCCGTTTTGTCTTCTCACTCTGCGTACAGTCTTCTTCAATGTATCCATGGAAGGCAAAACTCCTTTTCCAGCAACAGTCAAGGTCTCTAAATAATTAAA
Source organism: Tetraneura akinire (assembly GCA_021307375.1). NCBI lineage: Eukaryota > Metazoa > Arthropoda > Insecta > Hemiptera > Aphididae > Tetraneura > Tetraneura akinire. The sequence goes on from JAIUCT010007255.1 coordinate 8,920, forward strand.
TACATATTGTGTTATCTTATATTAATATTATATTGTGTTTTAGGTATAAAGAACACAACAATTAATAATCAAATGATAAAGAATTGAAGTAAACACAAAATATCCATTGATAATTTACCTATACATTGGTTGATTGCTACAGCTGGAGCTTCCATAGTATCTGCTGCACGCTTTTTAATTTTTGTTATAGTCGAGGCTACCTAATATATAAATATAGTTTATAAAAATTATGTAATCTATAAGGACCTGCAATTACAGTGTATTTCACTTTCATAAAAAAACTTGACTCTTAGAATAAACTTCAAATTTCAATTTATTATTTCTATATGCATAAATTACTTTTTAGACTTGTTTAAATAATTGTTTGTTTGTATTAAAATACATTTTTGGGTCAAAAAAGAATAAAAATATCATAAACAAATAATCAATGAAGAGAGTATTACACATAAAATAAGGATTTCCTCATTCAAATAATTTTAAAAATCTGAACAGATTAAAATCAGTTTAATTAATAAGTAAATACTTTTAATTGTTTCTCATTAGCGTTCATTTAATGTTAAACTTTTGACAAAGAATAAACTTCACTTCGGGTTTCAATGTCTTTGTAAAATAAGTTAAGCATTTATTATTGATATAACATACTTCAATAGCACTAGCTGATGTGTCGTGCCCTCCGTGAATTCCTATTATATCGATGTGACCATTTGTTATGTGAATTCGACCTTTACAATTTATATCACGTCTTCTACATCGATAAAATTTTGTTACCCCGTTTGTACTAAATTTATCAAAAACATACTGGAAGCCCTCATGGATTATTATTTTTTTATCTCTAATAGTTTCTGCAGAACCAATATTATCTATGGAAAAAAAGTATTTATCTGTAAAATGCAGTTAAATATAAAAACTATAAACAGGATAATTACTAATCGGATGAAAAAGTTTTTGATTGTATTAAAAATTTTAACCTTCATTATTTTACAAATTAGAATATTTGTTCAGAATTAATTATTTTAATTAAAAATATAAATATTTATAAAAAACAAATAGTTTTTTTTTTAAAAATATTGAAGTTTTGTTTTTTTCTCTAATACAATAAATCAATTTGTATTGATATTTGACATCTTGATATAATATAATATATTAAATATTACTGTAGAAGTTAAATAAATAGTAAAAAACAAAGTATATTATGTAAATATAATTTTTATATTTTTTTAACATTTACAATTTATAATTTTATTATAAATAATATAAAGCACAATGATTAGGGTAGGTAATTATAAAATTTGTTAGATTGTTAAATAGAAAATTTCAAAAACTAAATATCTATTAAAATTATTAAAATATAAACCGTTCAATATTTTTTTGAATTATTTTATATTTAAAATTGAATTATAGTTCAAATTATAGTTCCCTTTAATATTACCGAATTTTTGTAATTTTTCCTTTCACAAGCACAATTTTGAGAAATTCAAAAATGCACTTAAATAAATTAACAACTAGATTTGATGCTCTATCGTCTACCAGAAACATATTCTATTCGTGGTAATCGGATCATTATTTTTAGTAAAAACATTTCTTCATACAAAATTAAATGTAAAATTGTAAAGACATATACAATACATTCCTCGCTTTGCTCAGAAACTAAAAATTGACGAGCATAAATATCTACTTAATACTTATAGTGGTACTTATATACTTATATTGGTTTAAAGTAATAATATATTAATATACAATATTATGTTTTACCTGCCATGTCGAAAGACTTCGAAAAGAAATATACCTATACAAAATTTACACCAGTACACGAATTAGAAAATAAAATATTAATGACTTGATACTTGATAGTAGGTACGTCTTCACACAAGAGTGTTTCAAACAATGAAATGAAACCACAAGATGTGGTCTCTATTTTGAGTGTAGTATTTAATAGAAAACTGGATAATATAAACGGAAAAAAATAAAAATAAATATAAATTGGTACTCACAAGTATCATGTATTTAATGTGCGGAAAAAAGATATAATCAATATTCTATCGAAATTCGTCTGTTAAATGGTTATTTATAGATCGGATTTTCTAGAAACACTTATTTGATAATGGCCTATTTTATTTTTGTTATAGATTATCATTATGACTTTTCAAACAAAATGTATAACGATAGAAATATTGGGATACATGTATAAATTTATTATTAAATGTTATTTTTGTATTTTGATATTATTTCGTTCTAAATAATTGGTTATAATTCAGTTGGACCTGTGAGTACCGTCGGTTCACAGCGAGTTTACTTTTGGCGCTTTGTCAATCCAGCGCGTTTTTCACGTTGTACGTGAAGTTTACGTGTCGTGTTTTTACATATATTTAATTTATTTAGTTTATTGTTTTTATTTATACATTGGCGCAATTAGACTAAAAAAGTGACCGAGTTTCGGGATTTTCCCGTAACATGTATATTACATAAACTTTAAACATAATAATATAAATTATAATAATACCCGTATGGCTGTTTAATGTATATGTACTCGTATTATTTATAAAATGTAGGTACATTGTTTCCAATTTATTGTCTTCATCTAATGGATTATAAATAAACTAAATAATCTTTTTCAATTCTAGTTTAATGAATAATAATATATATCAATATGAAATAAAAATATAAGAAATTTTAATTATTTAAATTTATGTAATGCATAATACACATAGAAAACCTATAATTATTTTTATTTTTTCCAAGAAATTTTACCGGTGCTAAATACCGGTAAGCACCCCCCCTAATTGCGCTAATGTATTTATATATTATATAATCATTTTTTTAATTGATAATTAAATATACCTTATTTTTTATTTAATAACTAATATTATAATAATGTATTCACTTTTTTTTAAAAATAAATAAATAAATAGATAAATAGAAAAATTTTGAGTTACATTTATACCTAAAGAAATTACCCCAGAAATTACTATACAAAGAAACATTAAAAAAATAATTTACTCTATATATTATCTTAAAGACGTTGGTTTATTTACTTTAAAAAAATTAACACTTTTAAAATTACTTTTAGTTCTTAAAAGAAATTTTATATACCTATTATAAAAAATTTAGATAAATCCAATATAAAATAATTAATATTCATAGAATCCGTCGGTACTTATACGTACCAGGACAAAACTAGTTATTGACCAAAGGTACTTCCAAGTACCAGGATTATAATTCAAATTGGGAGTACAATAAAAAAAAAAATTATATATAATATATTTATTTAGGTAGTATAAAATCAAATTATGCAAACATTCATTGGAACCGTTACGTTCATTTTTCTACAAAATATAGGACTTTGAATATTTCGTAAAATTCTCGTTTTTTTGTATATAATGTTTGATAAAATTAGCAATATTTGGTATTAAGGTCTGCAAATTTTACTGAAGTATATTTATATATTAATTAACATTAATTCAAAATATTAGAAAAATCCATTGTCTCAATTTTTTTTTATAGCTGTTTAAAGTTGATATTTTTAGTTTAAACGAAAATATTATGAAAAAAATGACGAAAAATTGGCATTCACAAAAACGTGGCTCTATGGGAGACGCGTGTGGTGTAGTCGGCGAAATATTCTCGAACGCCATCCGGTGTTGAGCTCCGTCGCCAGGCATCGACAGCGGATGGGTAACCGCCGGTTTTTTTTTTTGCGTTTTTTTTTTTCTTACTATGTCTGAATCATCATATTAAAATATTAAAAAAATCCATGGTGACATATTTTTTTTTATAGCTGTTTAAAATTAATATTTATATTTTTTTGTTTTTATGACTGAAGACACTTGTACTACCCAAAATAATGGTCCGATTTTCACGAATAGCATATGTTTCCGGTAGGAAAGTGGATGTTCTTGGTACTTTATTTAGGTCATTTTTCGAATTTTTCAAAATTGATCCTGTACGATAGAAAAAACGATGAAAAAATGACAAAAAAACGGCAATATATTAATCAATACCTACATTATCTGACTGAACTTCGCTCAGAATCGTTTTTCTAATGATTTATCATTGCATTCAAATTGAAAAATCGACGACTCGTAGGAAACTGGTTGTGCATTTTTTCCTCCGATATATTCCGAACCTAATTGTTTTCACTATTATAATATTAGAATATGTCCAAATAAAATTTTTTAGCCCCTCCCTTTTTTCATTTCTAGATCCGCCCCTGTAGAGCATTGTATATTATAATATATTCATTTCGTTATTTTCCGATTTTTAAGCAAAGAATAAATTGATTTTTAAATGGCCTGTGCTTTTCTTCGTATGTATAAAAAATTAAAAACACGTGTTTGGGCTGAAATAAATGGTTTTGCATTCGGTAGAGAAATTCATCCAATTAATAATTTATTTATATCATTTTTTGTATTTTATTAAACAGTAGAAATAACTACGTACGTTGAATTATGTATAATTAAGGTCTCCAGACGCAAATATATAATTATTTGGGTGGTGGGGTGGAAACCCCAGCACCCCTATAAATACACCACTGATGTGTAGTAGCAAAAATTATAAAAAATAGCCCTTGTAATATTGTTATCAATACATATTATTTCTTGAAATATATCAGCATCATATTCATATACCATTAAACAACATTTAGATTAATTTGATAATTTATCAAGTATTATTTCTAACAAACTATTTGCAGAATCTTGTCGTTTTTGTAAAGATTCCACTTCACATTTTAAACTTGCGAGTTGTAAGACTTCTCATTATTAATATTTTAATGCTAGAATACAATAAAGGATAAATAGTAATGAAATAAAAATAAAAGTACCTAATTAAATAATATATTAATAGTAATTAGTAGTTTTGCCTATAGCTATCGGTAGGTACATTAAATTAAACTACACGATTCATTTATTACATATAATTATCTATTTATCTATTTTAAATTTATATAATTTTTTTTCATTTCTATAATATTATTTACTTCAATTTTGATGTATAAATACATAATTAATACATAATTGTATACCTAATTATTAATTAATACACATTGATATATAAAAAAATAATATTAAAGGTTATAACCTTTAAGAAATAATTAATTATACATTACTATAATATTACTATAATCTATAAATATATCTAGTATAGGTATTATTGTAGTCTTTTTACATAGATTCATCAGTCATCAATTCATCAGATACATAACATTCTTGTATATACAGTTTAATGTATACTCGACAATACCTAATATTATATTTTTTTATTACCTATGTATATGAGCAAATGTATAATTGAATAAATAGTTTTTGTAGTAGGTATTAGAGAAATTTCGTCTAAATTATTATAGTTGGCGAATTAAAATTATTATTGCTTGGCGCGAGGTATATAGCGGCGAAACGGTGGTGGCGAAACGGTGGCGGCGAAGTGTCCGTCGGCGAGATGGTGGCGGCGAAACGGTGGCGGCGAGATGGTGGCGGCGAGGTGTCGGCGGCGAAACGGTGGCGGCGAGATGTCCTAGACCCGAAATATTCTCGAACGCTATCTCGGTGTTGAGCTCCGTTGCCAGGCATCGACAGCGGATGGGTGACCGCCGTTTTTTTTTTTTTCGTTTTTTTTCTTACTATGTCTGAATCATCATATTAAAATATTAAAAAAATCCATGTTAACATTTTTTTTTATAGCTGTTTAAAATTAATATTTATATTTTTTTGTTTTTATAACTGAAGACACTTGTACTACACGAAATAATGGTCCGATTTTCACAAATAGCATATGTTTCCGGTAGGAAAGTGGATGTTCTTGGTACTTTATTTAGGTCATTTTTCGAATTTTTCAAAATTGATCCTGTACGTTAGAAAAAACGATGAAAAAACGACGAAAAACGGCAATCTATTAATCAATACCTACATTATCTGACTGAACTTCACTCAGAATCGTTTTTTCGAATGCAATGGTTTAACATTGCATTTAAATTATAATTATAATCAAATACTATGATATGCACACCTATATCCCTGCGGCAGGAGTATCAGTTCTTTTTGTTATTGACTTTGACAATAATTGTGAAATTTGTCAACTATTATAAAATAATAACTTAACTAAAGTACTAACTTTAACTATTACAAACAAATAATATGTCTCGCAGTTGTGGAAGTAAATGTGTGTACATGGATTGTGGTAAATCAGCGCGTAATAATCCAAATTTGAAATTCCGCAAATTTCCAAAAAATGATTCTGATCGAAGTTCAGTCAGACTATAATTTTCGTTTGAACTAAAAATATCAACTTAAAACAGCTATAAAAAAAATTGAGATTAGGGATTTTTCTAATATTTTAGTATGATGTTATGTAATATGTAAGTATACTTCAGTAAAATTTTCAGACCCTAATAACAAAAATTGCCAATTTTATCAAACATTATATACGTAAAAACGAGAATTTTACGAAATATTCAAAGTCCAATATTTTGTAGAAAAATTAATGTAACGGTTCCAAAATTTTACTATATATATATAATAGCTATGTGAGCACCCAAAAAAATTTTCAAGTCTCTATCTAAAAATTGCCCGAGTTATCGAGAAATATAGAAATTGAATTCGTCAAAATTTCATTTTTCGTGAAAAATGCCGTTTTTTCGTCATTTTTTCGAAGTTTTTTCTACCGCTTATAGTAAATTTTGAGAAATTCGAAAAATGACTCAAATAAAGTACCATCTACATCCACTTTTACATCTGAAACTCGCTATTGGTGAAAATCGAAGCGTTATTTCGGGTAGTAAAAGTTTTTTCAGGATATTTATTTATACGTATGGATTCTAAGATTTTCGTTTTCCTAAAAATATCAACTTAAAACGGCTATAAAAAAAAATTGTGACTTGGGATTTTTCTAATATTCTAGTATGATGTTGACGCGGTCGTCGATTTGGGAATACACATTCGACGATCCGTGGTCGTCTCTTATCGTCCGGTCGGTCCGTTCGCGGGAAGTTTCCCCGCACGACGTGAGGATGGGGGATCGCGGCGGCGACGGCTAACACCGTCGTCGTCCCGGTCCTCTGTCTTTTGACATACGTCGAGCAGTTAACATCACCCGCGGGCATATGTACAATATATTCTATTTCATATATTACTATAATAAACTGATTGTCATTTATATATCCTCCTGTGTTTTATAACAATTTACCAACTACCTAACACAACCGTGTCATTGGCGCAGTCTGTATTACTTTGTCTTTTCTTGTTTTTTCTTTTTACGTTAGTAATTATTCTGTGTTTTTTCTTTCGTTTCCATTGTGAGTGGAAGGTGCGGAAGAATAGAAGAGAGAGAAAAAAAAAAAAGGACGAACAAAGAAGAACCATTTCAAGGTAGGAAATTATATAAATTTATAAACAAAAACAAAATTACGTACGGAACGTAAATCAAAAAAAAAAAAAAAAAAAAAATTTTTTTTTAGTTAATTTAAAATTTATTTTTTCTTACCGGGTACTCTCCCGAACACGTCACGGGTTGACGGAGCTAGGGCGAATTCTTCTCTTTTTTCTAATAGAAAATTATCGTTTACGGTCTTACGGGTAGGCAGAGCTGAACCCAGACTCAGGGGAACGGTTAAGAAAATTCGTAGCAAGTCAACTGACGTGTAGAAAACGTCACGAGTTGACGGAGCTAGGGCGAATTCTTCTTTTTTTTCTAATAGAAATTGTCGTTTACGGTCTTACGGGTAGGCAGGGCTGAACCCAGACTCAGGGGAACGGTTAAGAAAATTCGTAGCAAGTCAACTGACGTGTAGAACACGATGTCGAAGGAAGGTAAATTGTTAGGCGAGCTCACAGTGCTCGAATTAAAAAGGGAGTTAGTAAAAAGAGGGTTAGAATCCAAGGGGACAAAACCCGAATTAGTTTTAACGTTAGAAAAATATATTAGGGAGAACTCAAAAGGGGACCCCCTAAAATATGTATTTTCAGCGAAAGAAATATCTCCAACACCATCAAAAAACCAAGCAAGCCGAGCGGAAAGTCCCAAACAAATAGACGACGAAAAAACCACGAGGCAAATCGGAGACGTACTAGGGGAATTCCTAGAACGTCTGAAACGAGTGGAAGCAGTCGGAAATTCCGACAAT
>JAIUCT010007271.1:0-14464 GCA_021307375.1 Tetraneura akinire
TATCAATGGGTATGTATATATTATATTTTAAATGCTAAAGACCAATTTATCTAAATCTTATTTATTATTTTAGAATCAAAAGAAAAAAATCAGTAAGTATACGTATTTATTTAATTTATAAAACTAATCAATTTAGTAACTAGGTATTACCAGTTACTAAAATATAAATTTTGTTGGAGTTGGATCCAAAATGAGTATAATGAATAATTGTATATTTAATGATCTCAAATAAATTTAAGTCTTTCAATCCAAGACAACCGACAACAAAGACATTGAAAACACCTCATTCATTGTCAAGATGCGTAGAAATTAATAAAGCATTAGGCACTTCACACAATTCAAAATAAATTTAAATTCTTTTTAATACTATTTATTACTTTTCTTTAATACTAAAATAAGATTTAGCATAGATAATCATAGATATAATATTATCTATAATAATATAATATAATAACGTAAAAATTGTCATGATTCGTGATATTATGCGCATGCGTATTAACAGTGATTAAATGAGCCAGCGTAGCATGTTTTCAAATTTCGCGTGCCGGTGTGAGCAATGTGAGCATAGACGTATGAAGTTTATATAAGATTAGTAATAGTTTATTAGTTATAATTATTATATTAGTTTATACTGTTTATAGGTCTATGGTTGTGGGCATGTTTGACGTTTTAAGTTTTATAATATCAACAATTCCATTCTATTGTTATGTTATGAATATTCACCTTATTAAGACGTTTAATTTCAGGTGTCACATGCTAATTTTTTCGGTAAAAAATTATTTACCGGTAAAAAAATAATTGGTAAATTTACCTTACCGGTAAATTAACGCACGCGTTAAAAATTTTCCGAGCTTACATCTCTAAATTAATCTAAAGAATTACCTACCAAAATCATAAGTATACGTATTGTGTGGTGTAAATTCCAAATATTTTGATACTATTTTATTGATAAAAAAAAATTATTTATTTCTAAAACATTTTAAGGGATAACTTAAGTTACATAAATAAATATTTTCATTTAAAAAAGTATCATATAAATATATATGTGAATAATTGTTAAATAAATATATTCTTTTATATGCAAACATTTATCATTCTAATATTTAATTCACAATTCGTAATGTATTTGATAGCAACATAATTGTGAATATATTGATTAATTAATATGACAATATTTATTAATTTATTAAAGTATATTATCTATAATTTAATTCAATATTTACTTAATTTATTTAAATTAAGTAAGAAGTGAATAAAATTAAATAATGGAATTAAAATTAGTTTAATAAGTTAATATAAATTATTATTGTCTTATTAATGAGTACGTTAATTTATATTATTTTTTACTTACATAAATTTTGAAAAAACAAGTAAAATATTTCTTTGGCATACATTCCATCTAATATTATCATATAACACTATATTATATATTTATATATTATATATACAATATACATACGTATATTATATTTATTATTTATTATTACATATAATTCTACTGTACGTATGTTGTGTGTATGTCACTGAACTCCTCCTAAACGGCTGGACCGATTTAAATGAATTTTATTGTATGCGTTTGAGTGACACCGTGGATGGATTACAATTGGTTATAAAAATCCAGCATAGTTGCAGTATAGATAAATACAAATTTAGAAATTTAACCTATTAATATATTATTTAAAATCTAATTTAATGAGTTATTCATTAAAATGTAGACACTTAAAAGTTATAAATCCAAAAAGCAAGGGAAGGGATACTTGTGTGAAAGGGATACAAGTGTAAAAAGGATAGTGTTGAATTTTGATTACTATTTGAATTCAATGATAAATTATTACATTCAAACAAAGATTCTGAGCGAAGTTCATCAGATAATATATATTTACGTTCAATATAAACAATTTTATTAAAGTTTACAATAAACAAAAGAAAAACAGAAAAAAAAGAAGAGCTGATACTTCTGCCGCATGGGATACAGGTGTGCAAATCATAGCGTTTAATTTTAATTAGAATTTGAATGCAATGATAAACCATTGCATTTGAAAAAACGATTCTGAGCTAAGTTCAGTCAGATTATAATGAAGGTATTTTTTTAAATATTGACATTTTTTATTAAATATTTAAAACGCAAAATTTTATCACACATTATAGTACATAAATGAACACCCTATATAATTTTCAAGCCTCTAAGTTCTTGCTCATAAAATCCCTTGTCACCTAAATGACTATATCTGACAGAGCTTCGCTCAAAATAGTTTTTCCAAATGCAATTGTTTATCATTGCATTAAATTCTAATTAAAATTAAACGCTATGATTTGCACACTTGTATCCAATGCGGCAGGAGTATCAGCTCGTCTTTTTGATACTTTAAAAAGCTATAAAAAATAGCGTTATATGTAATAATTGTAGCTATGTGAACATCTAAAAAAATTTTCAAGTCTCTATCTTCAAAATTGCCTGAGTTATCGTAAAATATTGAAATCCAATATTCGTCGAAATATTTTATTTTTCGTCGTTTTTTCTACCGCGTAGGGTCAATTTTGAGAAATTCGAAAACAGACCTAAATAAATTATCAACAACATACACTTTCCAACCGGAAACATTTAACATATGCTATTCGTGATTATCGTATCATTATATCGGGTAGTAAAAGTGTCTTCTTACCTAAAATGAAAAAAATAAAAAAGGCACACATCATTGTAAAACGAATACATTCTTCGCTTCGCTCAGTCTAAAAAAAATTTTTTTAATAAATAACCGAGATACCGACTGCGACGCCATCTGCCGGGCCGAGTCGTCAATCTAAACCATTTAAATAATGAAAAATAAATAATAAAAATCTAAACCATGTTTAATTTTATATATAAAGATTTATTTATTTTTTTTTTTTTAATTATTTTATTTATATATACTGCAACTAAATGGCTGGATCGATTTGATTGAAATTTTATTTATGCATTCATTCATTCATTTCTTCATTTTGTGTATGTATTCATATTCAATGCATTTATTTTTTTTGTATGCTGTGTTTTGATATTATTCGTATCGCATTTAAGTAAATATTGATCGTTAGGTAAATATTCAAATATAAGTTACGTACATAGGATTTCGTTTATTTTTCGACATTTAAATTTGAGTGAATTATCAAATCAAGTGTGTTTCGTTATTTTGACATTTTAAGTTTTTTGTACGGTGTCTAGTGTCTTGATATTTCAGTGAATATTAAGGGTATTATATTCACATATAAGTTACGTACATAAAACAATGCCACGTCTTATTAGTGGAGGAAATATTGGTCGACGGACTTGGAATTCACAATTATATAGTTTAGAACCGTGGGTTAAATAGATCGACAGATGATCAATTGAAGGACAATAAATATTTAAGAAACCATACTGCAATCACACGCAAGACGTGCTAATGAAATTCAAGAGCTACGCAACGAATGTCGTTGAGCTAATGCATTGAGACAAAGTAAGACCGTCAACACGTGAATAACAGCCCAATGATTCCTTCAGAGTTCAGACCCACCCATTCCATTCAGATTATGGGCGATTTTTGTTTATATCTATATCATAAATTGAATATATGTGGCGTGTTTTCGCATTGGAAAACTGTTAAGTGTATTCATTTATACCCCTCAGGAATTGATTAAAAATATTGTTCATCAACTCGCATTAAGATAATATTAAACAAACATTATTGATTATAACGAATTGTTTTTAGAAGAATTGATGTTATTTCAAAATAAAGAATAATGAAATTATTATATTATTTCTCTTTCATTTCATAATTTGTTTAATATCCTAACCGGTTGAATATCATTAGGTAATATCAATAGGACAATAGGTATTTTGTTTTTTCATGGTATAGCATTTATAATAGTTATATTTATTTTATTTACCTTTTCTCTTTTCTTTTTTGTTATTTTATTCGAATTATAATTTAATTAATTAATTGTTACTCTTGTAATTTCTTTTTTCTTCTTTTAAAATTATATCTATTTTATTCGTAAATAAAATTCAAATAAAATTCCTATATGTCGATACTCACGCTCTCTCACTGTGACCGCCATACGATAAACACTATCAACGTGTTATATAGATTCATTTTTTTTAACACATGCAGAAATCATTATAGGTGATGGGTAAATATAATATGCTTAAAAGTACATTATTATTTATTACACATAGGTTAAATGCATAAGTATATTATTTACTATTAGTATATAGGTACTACTGTACTAGGTATATTTAATAAAAAAAAAAAATACATTTATTGCCAGCGAAACGAAAATATATTTGTTCATTTATGTATTTTTTTTTGTATAGTATGTAGGTGTAGGGTATTAGTTGTTTTGAATACTACGCTATATGTTGAATTTTAAAGTAGTATATATACTATTTTATAAACAATAATAATAAATACCTATAAAATATAATTGAAAATTAATATAAATGTTATTTTCTTATTTTTTCTAAAGCGTTTCATATGCAGACGTGTGTTTATGTAATAGTAGTAGTAATTCATATTTATATCTACCTATAGTTGAGTTCATAATGGAATTATATTTAATAATGTACAATTATATATTCTAACATTACATTTTTAAATAAACATTTTATCCTTACAAATAAAGCCAAAGCTCGCTAAAGTTCCTGGTATTACAAAATTCATTTTATATTCAACTATTTAATTATATTTATAATATATTTGTAAAACATATTATATGTATTTAATATAAAATACATAAAGTTTTAAATAAAATATATATTATATAAATACATATTTGTATATAGAGAGTGTTACAGATCTATTTGTTATTTAGAATTTCCGTGAAAATGTAAGTTTTTTGAATGCTGTTTTTTAAAAATTATTAATTAGGTAAAGAAATATATTATATATATATATATATAAGGAATAGTTTTACTATTTAAACTAAACGTAGAAACAAAATGGTTAAAAATGATTTTTATATTTTTCTTTTAATCTATAAAAATTTATAATTCGTTTCTCTATTACGTTTAGTAAAATTGATAATTTTGATTTTCAAATTGTAAATTATAAATGTTTATATAGATATTATGTAACCCAGTTCTATCTAAATAAGACTAGGTTGATATCTGAACATTAAACAATTTGCTTGGATTCAGTTATACAGATTTATGTTCTGTTTAATGTTTATCTATGTTGAATTAATTTAATATGAATATAAAATATATTATCATAGGTATATTTTGCATATGAGTAAACAATATATTATTAGAATACCCATGAAATAAAAATAATTGTATTGTCATTAAAAAGTTATAACCATTCAAGAACTAATTCCTGTAAGGCTGTAACTATACTCTGTTCCAAAAGAGAAGACACGAAGCGGTTACCAGTTTTCGTTCGGCGGCGCGCATTCCCCACCTACTCCGATAAATGCACGTATGCTCACCAGCGACCTCTGACACCCAGTTGCATCAGTGGCGTCATTTGGACCGCGCAGGGTATACATTTGCGTATTTAAAATCCAATATTGTAGTAATTTGGCCCGGTTTAAAAATTAATTGGCCTGAATAATTGGTAGTAGCTTGTGGCCTAACTGATAACATATTTTGGCTTAAGAATAATCAACATGAAATTAACTATCCAAAATTTAATTCAAGAAAAATTTTTAGTTAAGTTATGATTAAGTTATAATTAGTTATGATTTATTTATTGTAAATATAATACACCAACTCTTAGATGTGTTAGTAGAATTATTGTTATTGTTTGAAAATACCTACTTTATTTTTGTTGTGTTAAAAATTCTGGATAAACTAGGTGTTCTGTTCTATACGCCATGCGTATTAAAAAAAAAATTAAAATGATGCCACTGAGTTGCATCGTTAAAAACCATTATACGGCGCGCTTGGATTGTTGACATCTATGACACTTGGCGAATATACGTATAACCTGTCACCTGATAACCGAGCAAGTGTACACGGCTATTATGTGCCGCATTTTAATTACGGTGTATACATCGTCGGCAATGATCGGAAATGATCAGCCGTCATTCGCTATGCGCAGAACCCGTGTCTTCTCTTTTGGAACAGAGTATAGTTACATCATTAAATTAAATTAAATGACGCCAGTTAATTTAATGTATATTATAAATTTCATTTATACATAAATTTATAAATAGATGTACCTCTTGATAGGTAGATCTAAATTCTATTCTAATTAGATTGTAATCTCGTAAAAAATATTACTTGTTATATATGTGTAGGTATAAAATGAAATTTATACAAAAAATGCAAGGGATTGTAATGATTTATCATTGCATTCAAATTTTAATCAAAATTCAACACTATCCTTTTTAAACCTGTATCATTTCCACACTCGTATAAAATTTTCTTTAACATTATTGTAAAATATTGAAATATTATAAGAAAAATCCATATAAATAATTCATAAAAAGAAAAATTAAGAATTGTAATATTAAAATTCGTTAAAATATATATCAGTATTCTAAAATAAATTTTTCAAAATTTTACCATATTTATTGATTTTCCTATTATTAGCCTTTTTTTTATTAATTTTTATTGTAAAAGTATTGAGAAATAATAGGAAGAATATTTATATGAATTCTATGTATTTCGTTTAAATTTAAAATTTAAACTTTAAACAGCTCTAAAAAGACACCTGAGATTTTTTTAATATTTTAGTATCAGTGTAAGCAATATGTGAGTATACTTCAGTAAAATTTTTCGACTTTAAACCCCAAAACTGCCAATTTTATCAAACAATATATACATAAAAACGAGAATCTCACGAAATATTCAAAATTTTGTATTTAATAAAATAATGATTAACGTAACGGTTCCAAAATTTTATCTCATATACATAGTACCAATGTTAACATTCAATAAATTTTTCATGTCTCTAAGTTGAAAATTGCCTGAGTTATCGTGAAATATTGAAATCGAATTCGTCAAAATTTCCGTTTTCGTGAAAAATGCAGTTTTTTCGTTATTCTTTTGGTACCTAGTGTTTTCTACTGAAAAATTTGAAAAATAACCTAAATAAAGTATCAACTACATCCACTTTCCAACACGTGTGTGAAGTTGGCCCCCCCATGTCGTCCAAATCAAATCGGACAAATTGTAAGTTAAACATCTTATTTTGTAAGCATTTGTAAGTTGGTTTTTATAATTTGTAAGTTCATTGTTTCTAAGAGGGGGGCGGCCTTATGATTTTTTTACCAGCCCCCCCATGTCGTCCAAATCAAATCGGACAAATTGTAAGTTAAAGATCTTATTTTGTAAGTATTTGTAAGTTGGTTTTCATAATTTGTAAGTTGACTACAACCCCCCCAATGACTATTGAAAAATACCCCCCAGCCCCCCATGTCGTCCAAATCGAATCGGACAAATTGCATGTTAAAGATCTTATTTTGTAAGTATTTGTAAGTTGGTTTTCATAATTTGTAAGTTGACCACAACCCCTACAATGAATATTGAAAAAATAAAATAAAAAATAAATATAAAAAATAAATTAAAATGTACCGATCTTTTTGAAACTTTCAGGATACCTTTTCCTCGTCGATAAAATGAGTTTTGCTTCTATGGTCGAAATCTCTAACTTCAACGGTTATTTAACCGTAGAATCGACTATGAAAGGTTGAAATTATTATTCGGCTAAAATTCACAGGTCCTCTTGGTATACAATACTCTACCCCGGTATTTCGAATTATCGCGGTGATTGATTCCAACTATTTCTAATCCGAATAACTCGATAACCGTTATGCTTAGGGACTTTTACCATAGAGGCAAAACTCATTTTTTCGATGAGGACTAGGTATTCTGAAAGTTTTAAAAAGATCACTTCATTTTAATTTTTTTTTTTTTAAACACGCAATTTTAAAAACATTCATTGCGCAGCTCATGTATTAAATCTTTCTGTATCTAATTCCTGCTCAGTACAAGGAGTAAGAAATTGTTTAGGGACAATTTCAAAAACTAGAGATTTCTTTATATATCCAAAGCGTAAAGATGTTTTAAATAATGCCATTGAAGAATTTAAAGAGTATAATATTACAAAAAAATCTTTGAAACGACTATGTTCTACTCGCTGGATAGAACGGTTTCATGCTGTAAACGATTTTCTAGAACTTTTTGAGTGTATTATTAAATCATTGGATATAATTTCGAATTGGAAGGATTCAGACACATCTACACAAGCGAGTAATTTGCGTTCTTCCATATTACAAGGTGAATTTATTATCTGTTTACATATTGTAGCTAAAGGATTTGGTCTTGGATTGCCATTATCAAAACAATTACAACGGATAAATATAGATTTGGTAGAAGCTATGAGTCTTGCAGAAGATACCTTAAAAGAATTTCAGACATTACGAACAAATGTAGATATTGAATTTCATGCTATTTTTGAAGATTCAAAAGATTTAGCAAGTACATTTAATGTAGATATATCAATGCCAAGGACAACAGGTAGACAAAAAAACAGAGTTAATATTGTCACTGAATCACCAGAAACCTATTTTCGAATAAGCGTATTTATTCCTTACTTAGATACATTCATTGAACAACTAAAATCAAGATTTATCGATCATTAAAATACAATTTTAGATTTTAAATCGTTAATATCTGTTGAACAAAATGAAATGACATTTTTGAAATTGGCAAAAACTTATATGACTGATTTAAGTGAATGTCAAGATTCTATTTTGTTATCAGAATATAAACTATGGCAAAGACGGTTAAAAAATGTTGAGACTTGTAAATTACCAAATAACGCAATGGAAGCAATAATACTATGTAATCAAGAAATATATCCCAATGTATTTAAATTGTTACAAATATTTGCAACATTACCAGTTTCCTCATCATCGAACGAGAGAACATTTTCAAATTTAAAGAGAATAAAAACTTACTTACGAAACACGATATCTCAAGTAAATATAATTAATTATTAGTTTCTTTTATTTATCCAAAACTAATATATTTAACATTTTATTTTAGAAGAGATTAAATGGTTTAGCCATGTTAGCGATTCACAGAACTGAACAAATTACTACTGATGAAGTTCTGAAGGAATTGAGTTTAAAAAAAAGACGTTTTGAATTTGTTATTTAAATTAATTTATAAAATACTTAAATCAGTATTATTTTCTATCTTCTATTTTAAATTATGTTTACAGTAGGTATTTTGTACTTGTAATATTCAAATTACAATAAAAATTACTATTTTTAATTAGTTAAATAAAAAATGTTTCATTACAATATTTCATATTATTATTTTATCGGTAGTAAGTAGTAGATGTTAAAAGAGAAATATTACAACCAAATAACAAATTATTATATAGGTATATATTATCTGGACACCCCCTTAAAAATCACACAAAATACGCCACTGATCATAATATACATTATTATAATAAATAAATTAATAAACAATAGTTATAATGACATAAAAATAATAATATTTCATTATGTTATATAAATAGGTATATAATATTATACAATATTTGTTAATAATTTATTGTTGCGTGTAAACCCAGCTTTATAACTATCTATTTTGCTACGTAAAATATTTGTCTATATAAATATCAAATATTATGTACACAATACATATTGTAGTTTCGTTAATATTTTTATTATTTATAATTTAATAGAATAAAATTGAATAAAATAAAATTGTTTTTATTATAAATTATATGTATTTTTTATTATTATTATCAACACCGGTTTCCCCGCGCCGAAATTGCCAGTGCCGAAATGTCTTCGCGCCAAAACGGCCGCGTCGAAACGGCTGTGCCGAAATGGCCGCGTCGAAATGTCCTAGACCCATTAATTTATATTATATTTATAGTTTTTAATTTATTCGTATATTAATGTTACAGAATTTTAATTAATGTTTTTTCTTCTATATTACTCTTTGTTAAAATGGCCCGGTTGGGCGTCGGAAATAAAAAAAAAACATGAAAAAAAGACACACATTGTAAATTCAATACATTTTTTGCTTCACTCAAATCTATAACTATTATAATATAAATATTACTAAAACATAAAAAATCGTATAATATCTTTTCGTTGGAAAGTGGATCTAGTTGATTCTATAATTAGTTAATTTTTTGAATTTCTCAAAATTCACCCTATGCGATAAGAATAACGACCAAAAATGATGAAAAACGGCATTTTTCACGAAAACTGAAATTTTTACGAATGTGATTTCAATATTTCATCATAAATCAGGAAATTTTGAACTTAAATTTTTGTCAATTTTATTTAAATTTTTTGTAAAATATTGAAATATAATAAGAGGAATCCAAATAAATACTTTATAAAAAAAATCGAGACTTGAAATTGTAATGTTCGTTAAGATTCAGAATGTTTCAATAAAATCTTCAAAAATTTCCAAATATTTCGTCTTTTTTAAATTTTTTTTGTAAAAGTATTGATAAATAATTAGAAGAATACTTGTATTCATTCTAAGATTTTCGTTAAAACTTAAAATATCATCTATAAAGGAATAGAGCTATAAGAAAATTGAGACTTGAGATTTTTCTAATATTTTTTTATCATGTTAAGTGATATGTGAGTGTACTTCAATTAAATTTTCAGATAGTTTATATATTATAATGAATTAATAGTTAAAGGTTATACTTACTAACACAATCTATAATTTATATAAATTAATATAAAATACTTAAATATTTTTTTTTTTATGACCATTAATTATTACAATGAATTACATTTACGTTCAATAAATATTACGCCTTTTATAAAACTAACCACGAATTCTGGTTAATTAAATAAATATAAATTCATAATACTTATGTGAAAAAAGTGGTCACAAAATGTTTTTTACGGACAATTTTCAATACAGCCAGAAAAATAAGAAAAATTCTATTAGAAGAACAGACGATGTATTTAGTTCTATATTTTAATTAATATTAATATATTGGTTAATTGTTAGTTTGTAAGCACAAAAATCCTGAAGATCTTAAATTAATATGATACATTAATTTGTTTGTGTGTACGCGTCGCCAAATTTGTTGCTGATGCCGTTTCATTTGTCACATTACCTTAACTTATAGGCACATATTGCTTGTTGAGGTGAATGTCTCCATAATATGCATTGTAAGTTTTGATGTTTTGCAATTGACGATATATCTTGATTACATCAGCGGTGAAAACATAGCTACGCATGCGAAATCTAATGACTATCGAGAGAAAATCATCTTGTACCACTCGACCAATCATTAAAATATCATTTAAAAATGGTATAAGACCAAAATTAGTTATCATTGATGCGTCAAAGACTACCTTGATTTTAGTGGTGGGACTTAATACATAATGATGTAGCAAAAATATTGAATTGGATTGTTTGGTGTTTTTTGAGTCTTTACCATATGACCCAGCAGTGACTCATATTCTGTCATAAATGTGGTAGATTTCTCTTTCATGCTTACATCAAGTTGATAAAATTTTCTTGATGTTTCATTGAATGAGTTTCCAAGTGTATTAAAATTTATCTTTAGAGATAGTTCAACTACATATCTTCCTTATTGAAGTCTTTCTGTTGTTGAAATGTAATTCTCTTCACACAAGTTTTCTTCAATTGATATAACTATGTCCTTATTGACCTCTTCGATAGACCAAAACCTCGTTAACAATTTATCTGATTGCTCTATTGATTGATTGGAATTAACATATAAATAACAAGCTGTGTTAGTTTGTCGATTACTATTACTTACTACTTGACCAGCAATTCAGTTAAGTAATGTTTGCTGTTTGTGCCCTGTTTTTATAATACCTCTCTTTAACAGTTCACCAAAATACTCTCCTCCAATTAACATATTAATTCTACTTAGTTGAAAATATTCAGGATCTGAAATCTAGTCCTGATGGTAAATGAATGTTATTAGATGAAACCAATGTTGTCGGCAATTCACATGTTATTTTATTCAAAACAATAAATTCCATTGTTTTCTTAAATGTTGATGTGTGAGACATCACTTGCAATGATATAATTGAATTACTGAATGAAGATATAGCACTAAGCTTAGTAGTATGTTTAATGAGGTGAGAACTCAAGCTGACCACCTTTCTCCACTTTTATTTAATATGTTTATCAATGATAATATTGTTCTTTACAATAATTACTCAAATACGAGTATATTACTATTTGCCGATGACATAATTAGCAACATAACAAGTAACATAATTAAAAATTCTCTTTCTCTGCTAAAATTGATTATGCACACTTTTTGATAATGAATGTAAACAATTTTTTTTTATAATAATAATATAACAGATAATATAACATATTTTAACCCCATGATTTATTGCTTTTTGAAGTTACGTATTTATGATTTACAAATTTACATTTTTTTTTGTATTTTACATTTTGATTTTTAACTGAATAATAATGTATTGCATGTAGGTATTGCATAATTATTGTTATACAAATCGTTAATGCCTCATGACAATTTTTATAGTTTTATTAACAACCTACTATCTAATGTCCGTTTTAATCACCCTTGTAATTCATTTGCTAAACAATTTTTATTACATTTATTTATTCCTTTTAGAATATTTACGGCCATTGAATTTTTAAATAGAAATATTTTAAGTGAATCCAAACGAAAAATGAGAAAATTATCTATTTTAGAACATTTGTAAATAATTAATATTAATATAGTTCACGTTCATCGACAAAGAAAAAGTTAAAAGTAATATGGCTAATGGAGTAATGGCTATTGGATTTGGTTATTATAATAATTAATAAAATAATAACCTATATTCTATAATAGAATTTAAAGTAATATTCCTTATAATAATATTATATTAAAATGTATATGTAATATATTATTAATATATTATATTTATAATATGTAGGTATATGTCACAGGTATATATTATAAACTAAACTAATTTTAAATTTATATGTTATACATATATCATATATATATCTTGGTTTCAGTTCAGATTATATCAGTGCCTCTAGAAAAACAGAAAAATAGGAATTATCTTTATAGGCACTGCTTAGACTGATATATTCCCACTTTCCCAGGTGTGGCAAATCTATCCCCTAATAAGAACCCATGTAATTCTCAAAAAGTGTCCTTTCTGATTGTTCTGTGATAACATAACGATTTCCGGAACATTCCAGTGATAACACACTCGTCCTGAAAAAAAATGGCGGTCTTTGGTGACTTCATATAAGTATATAGACATTATAATAGCAACTATCTAGTTTATAATATATATCTGTGGTTTGTTCTGAAACAACCAAATACTGATTGCATCTGTTATGTACCACTACCTAGTTTATTAATATTATACTTCAAAACAATAGGCACGGATCCAGAAGTATTAATTGGGGGGGGGGCATTAGTACAGATTAAAGTAGAGATGATTATAATAGATCTAATCTGAGAATTTCATACAATTTCTTTAAATAAAAATAATACGTTATTATTTTAATTTACATTATAATAGATGCTAATATATTGACAATAAAATTATATTCGTTTTGTATAAGGGCCTGGCCTCACTATGGCGGTTCCGCCGTTAAGTAATAACACATAAGGTGTTACGTATCATGCCACACTACTACAGTTGCACCGTTGACGACCGTCCGTTGAGTCTGGAAACCGTTGCATGTCACGGTTTCACGGTACGGTTAGGTAAAAAAAAATAGTACAAACTATAAATTAATATTTTATTTTCGTATATTATATATATGTTACCGGCATTATTGGTAATCCTAGCAATGCCGGTAATGACTAGGCGATGGCAGTAATGACTGTGAACACCAGTCATTATTGGCAATCGGTGTATATTTCCGTAATTGACTGATACGTTTAGTCATTGTCGGTATAGTTTAGTAAATGGGTATTTTTTAAGCTGGTTATCGATTATTGTAGGACTCGGCGTTAGAGGTTCCACTATGGCAATATTTATATTCTATGACTATGTGCTTATTATCCATGATTTATTTTCCATTTTGTTTTAATATTTCTTTTCGATATATGTTGCTTAAAACCATTAATAGTTATTAAATTAAAAAGTTAGTATTAAATATTTAAATAATAAAATAAATTTAAAAATATATTATTAAAATGATTTTACCTTCTCTCTTCTCCACTAGTGTTACTAAATTTGTAAAACAATTTTTTTTTAATTTGAAGACACAATATTATTTATCTATACAGTGAATCCTGAATCACAAAACTCTTTTGATAATCCTGTATTACAAAGAAATGATATCCTTGGTTTCTGACCAAGATTTGAAATGATTATTTTGACAGATTATAATTTATGATATTATAATTGTTTTATATTCTTTATTTAATTTCAATTATGATATATTTTATTATTTCATGAAGTAGTTAAATTTTTATAAAATGTATGACATACAGCATCGTATTTTAGATTTTTAGCGAAGAGAAAAATGTATTGGTTTTAC
>JAIUCT010007273.1:0-17632 GCA_021307375.1 Tetraneura akinire
TAGGGATTTTTCTAATATTTTAGTATGATGTTAAGTAATATGTAAGTATACTTCAGTAAAATTTTCAGACCCTAATACCAAAAATTGCTAATTTTATCAAACATTATATACGTAAAAACGAGAAATTTACGAAATATTCGAAGTCCTATATTTAGTAAAAAAATTTAAAAAACGGTTCCAAAATTTTACCACATATATATAATAGCTATGTGAACACCCAAAAAAAATTTCAAGTCTCTAACTTAAAAATTGCCCGAGGAATCGTGAAATATAGAAATTAAATTCGTCAAAATTTCATTTTTTTGAAGTCTTTTCTACCGCTTATAGTCAATTTTGAGAAATTCAAAAAATGACCTAAGTAAAGTACCAACTACGTCCACTTTGCTACCGGAAACATACCCTATTCGTGAAAATCGGAGCATTATTTCGGGTAGTATTTTTGTACACAGACATAAAAAACAAAAAAAAAAAAAACAAAAAATAATCACACATCATTGTAAAACCAATACATTCTTCGCTTCGCTCAGAATCTAAAACCAGGTATTTACAATTTATTAATAATATTTAACAATTAGATAATGATTAATAATTTTATAATATGTTGACAGGTATAGCTGCAAAGAAGTTTTTGAAGTACACAGCTGATAAAAGAGAAAATTTAAAAACCCGTCAAACTCTCTTTTTAATAAATAAGGCATATAATAAGAAAAAACTGTATCAAAGGGCCCTGATGAGAACTATGGATTAGCTGAACCTCTTTAAGATGATATATCTGAAGACGAATTTAAAATTAAAAAAGATGAGTATATTTTATCGATTACACTTTCGGAATCATCTAAAAAATTATTAGAGTTAGAAACACAAGATCAGGCCAATAATCAGTGATGGTTCGAAGAAAGAAGAAAACGTTTGACAGCTTCTAACTTTGGTAAAATATGTAAGATGCGACCTCACACTTCGTGTTAATCAACAGTACATGACATTATTTATGGAATGGTCACTACTAACGCCACTGAATATGGCAAAAAAAATGAACAAATTGCTCTTGAACGTCTTAAACCAATAAAAAAATGTGGTTTATTTGTCGACAGAATTATTCCGTACTTAGCAGCAACTCCAGGTATTATATAATATTCTAAAATTTAAAATTTAAATATATATGATTCTAAATTACAAATGGCTTAATTGAAGAAAATATTATTTGCGGAGTTAAATGTCCTTATTCTGTGAAAAATTACGACAGTCTGGAAAAAGCAATTATCGACAAAAAGGTATAATAAATATTAATTTTAATTACTTACATTTACTATATATATATAATATATTATTAAGTTACACTTATATTATTATAGCTTCCTTATATAAAATTCGTTGAAAATATAACAACTTTAAAAGAAGATAGTCATTATTATTATCAATTACAAGGACAATTACATATAACTGAACGAGTGTTATGTTATTTTTTTATCTATACTTCAAAATGGACGCATTTTGAAGTTATTAAATATAATAATTCATTTTGGAACTCAAAAATGGAACCCTATCTGAAATTGTGAGTATATATTCTCCTATTTTAATTCTGGTGCAAACCACAGTCGGCGACGGTTGTGCGATAGTAAGTGCGTGCTCGTTCGCGTTTCTATTGTTGTAGTGTACAGTTGTGTTTTTCCGTCCACTTATATTGTAGATATAACTTATTTTATCGTTGATTGTGTAACCTAATTATCGGCTTATGTCGTCCTCTTCGGACGGCGACTCGCGCGCGGGTAAACCACCTGCCCCTAATAAAATTAAATCTTCTCGGACTACGAATCGTTCCTCGGATTCTAGCTTTACCCTCATCACTTCAAAAAAAAATGCACGTAACTCGAATTCCAATCAAGCATTACCCATGTCCCCCGATTTTCAACAAATTATTGAGAAAACTCCGATTTTAAATACATCTCATTCGGCCTTTGATTATAATAACTCTGTTTCTATGAATTATAACCCGTCGGCTGTCTTGGTCATTAACGGCGGTTTATCTACTGATAACTTTAATGAGCCTGCATCTAGTTCCATACCCGACGATAACTCTACACTAATGACCGCTCCTATGAAGACCACCGATGTTGCCAATGATATTAATATGTCGTCTCAACGTATACAACAAACCTTCTCTTCCAATTATATTGGCCCCATCATTATACTTGTTGAATACATCGATGTATCAAGGCAGCCAAATTTTTCTCTACCAAATTCACCGGTATAACTAATATCAAATCTGCCGGTTCAAAAAAAATTAAAATTTGCTTTGATTCTATCTCGAACGCTAATCTCTGCTTGACCTCCGATTTTTTATTTGAACATGGCTTTACGGCTAGTATCCCTTCGAATCTTATTTACTCGTTTGGTATAATAAAACTTGATTCGGTTGTCTCCGAGGATGACTTTCGAGATGGAGTTCAATCACCTTTTCCTATCATAAACTTTAAACGCATATCTGTCAAAAAAGATGGCAATATCGTACCTACACGCATCGTTGAACTTAAGTTCTTATCCCCAAAACTACCTCAGCAAATTTCGATCTATAATATGATCTTCGACGTCAATCCCAGTATTCGCTCTCCCGTACAATGTAATCGCTGTTTACGTTATGGACACATTCAAAAATTCTGTCGCAGCGAATCCAGGTGTAGCCACTGCGGCGGTTCTAAACATTCTATCACCGATTGCCCGACTGTCCACACCACAGATCCGATTTGTCTCTTCTGCAAATGTTCTCACGTCGCCACTGATCGCAGTTGTCAGGAATGGTCAGCTCAAAAAAACATTAAAAAAATTATGGCTGCAGAAAATATTTCTTATAAAGACGCCTTAGATTTTAAGAAAAATAACCGTTATACCTCAGCTTTTAAATATTCTGACATTGTAAACAACCAGCCTCCAACTTCTAAAATTATAGATAATAACCCTCCTTTTAACAACGACCATTTCCCCAGCCTCATTGATAATCATCATTTTTTCAACTCTAAAAAATATAAACATAAACATAGTTCTTCTCATTTTAAAGGAAATTTTACTTTACCAGTTGTGCAATCTTATTCCCCTCCTAATGGGCGTTATTTCAATAAATCAACCTTTAACCAATCACACTCACAAGAAAATCCCCAAAATGATTTCTCTTGGGTACATACCCTATCTCTCAAACTATCCGAATCTCTTATTAATTTTCCTTCTTTATTTTCTCCGTCTTCTACCTCCTCCCTTCAGAAACTAATCGAATCTTCATTATCTTCCCTCCTAGCTATACCTATTCCTAATTCTCTTGTTTAATTATTACACCTATTATCTCAATAACTAGTACACAAATAAATAGTAAATAATTATGCAACCCACACACAAAAATAAGATTGACTCCATTTCTAATTTCAATATATTGCAGTGGAATGTAAGAAGCCTTGCAGCTCGTCTTCCATCTCTGCAGTATTTACTCGCCAGCCAAAAATATTCCATAGCCATTTTTTCAGAGACATGGCTTCTTCCATCACGCTCCATTAAAATACCTCATTTAAGAACATTTAGATGTGATCGGCCAGATGGTTATGGTGGCGTCGCCATAGCTATACATAATTCTTTCAAATCCAAACTTATACCGATTGATATCATAATTAGAAATAGACTCATAAGTTTTAAAATCGACCTTATCGGTATCGAAATCTCGAAAACCGAATTCTCAATTCCACTTAAGGTATGGTCTTGCTATATTCCCAGCAGTACTAATATTCCCACAGATCTCTGGCTGACCCTCTTTAATTTAGTCACACAAAACTCTTTATTTTGCGGTGACTTCAATGCCTTTCATCCCGCCTGGGGTTCCACTCTAGCTTCCCGTAGAGGTAACCTGATATACGATACTATAAACTCATTAGGCTTATGCCTTTTAAACGACGGTAGTCCTACTCATGTGGGTCGCCTAAACTCTACGGATTCAGTCATCGATTTATCTTTTTGCTCTCGCAATCTTGTTTGGAAGTTATCATGGAGTACTCTAAGTGAGGCTCACGGTAGTGATCATTTTCCAATTACTATAAAAGCCAACTTTTCTAATCTCACACACTCTAATCACACAATCTCCAAACCGGACTCTATCCAAAATATACCTATTCACTTCTATTTTAATAAAACTGATTGGGCTTCATTTTCTCTTCACATCCAAAATTCCATTTCCTCCTTACCATACGATCCAAACTCATTAATGTCCTATACAGCTTTCACAAATATTATTGATAATGCAGCTAAATCAACAATTCCCAGCATTAGACCAAATAAAAGGTTTTTCCTTCCCGCTCCACCATGGTGGAACTCTACTTGTACTAACTCTGTTAAAAATCGTTCCTCTCTTTTTAAGATTTTTCGTCGCACAGGCTCTATGTCTGATTTTCTCTCATATAGTAATGCATGTGCCCTCACAACCCGTACTTTAAAAAATGAAAAAAGAAATAGTTGGAAGCGTTTTTGCTCAACTCTAAAACCTTCTTATACCTTGCAACATCTCTGGTCCATTGCTCGACTTTTTAAAAACTGTGTTATTCCTTCCTTGCGTCCTGATAACGATGATTGGTTCGAGAGTTTTTGCTCTAAAATTGCGCCATGTTATGTCCCAAGCAAATCTGAAATTTTCCCTTGTTATGCTCTCTCTGCTTGTCACTATCATGTTCTTACTGATAATTTCAAATTGTCAGAACTACAGATAGATATTTCTTCTCGTAAGTCAATAGCGTCTGGTCTGGATAATATTTCCCCTCTTATGCTCAAGCACCTTCCTAAAAACGCTTTGGATTCCCTCCTCTCTATAATGAACAACATATTTAATAATCAACAAATTCCC
Source organism: Tetraneura akinire (assembly GCA_021307375.1). Taxonomy (NCBI): domain Eukaryota; kingdom Metazoa; phylum Arthropoda; class Insecta; order Hemiptera; family Aphididae; genus Tetraneura; species Tetraneura akinire. Next base: position 4,871 of record JAIUCT010007273.1, read on the forward strand.
TCGTCGTGGAACTCTTATAAAATCATTCCTATCCCTAAACAAAACTCTAATACTTCCTTCAGACCAATAGCGATATCTTCTTCACTGTGTTAAATTTTTGAACACATGCTTAAATCAAGGCTTGATTGGTGGCTTGAATCTAACTCTCTTCTATCGGCAAATATATTTGTCTTTAGGAAAGGTTTGGGAACGACAGAATGCCTCGCAACGTTCATAGGTAATATTTATCATTCTTTTAACAACAAACAATTTTTTGTTGCTACATTTGTTGATATCCGTGGCGCATTTGACTCCGTTAATATCTCCACTCTTATATCTCATCTCCTTTCTTTACATGCTCCTCCTAAATTCTGCAACATACTACTCTCTCTTTTTAATCACAGAAATCTTGCCTTCTCCTCTTCTTATGGCTCTTATAATATTCGTTCTACATTCACAGGTCTGCCGCAGGGGAGCTGTCTTAGTCCATTACTGTTCAACATATATATGAGTATTGTTGAAAAGTATCTAACGTCACTCGGTCACAATTGCCTCATTTATGCTGATTATATGGTTATTTTCACTTCCAATAAATCTCTTAATATTGCTGTTGAACATCTTAATTCTGCTCTTAAAGATCTAAAAATCATTTTAGATAGGGAATCTTTTGAAGTTGCTCCGGAGAAATGCAATTCCGTTATTTTCACTCGACGTAGATATACAGATCCTCCTAACGTCCAATACGATAACAAATCTATTTCCTTTGTTCCCAATGTTACTTATTTGGGCATCATACTTGATGAAAAACTACATTGGAAACCATACATATCGTCACTCTCAGCTACTATTTCTCGATGGTCCAACTTCCTCAGAACAGTGTCCAATACCTGGTGGGGTTCTCATCCCTCTTGCCTTTTAACAATTTACCGCTCACTCATTAGATCCAAAATTGATTATAGTTGTTTCTTTTTCGAATTGGAAAATAATAAACAAACTTCAAATTTACTGTTTGAGGAACATTATGGGATTTATTAAATCCACTCCATGTCCTGTCATTGAGGTCGAAGCTAACTGTGCACCTTTTAATATTAGATGTCAATGGTTGGCTGGCAAATTCCTTCTTAAATCTCTAGCTTATTCTAATCATTTTATTTTTGATTTGTTTTATTCCTTATTTCTTTCTTGGCGTTATGTATCTAAGTCCATGCCTATTTTATCATCCTCAGCTAGTGCTTTGTCTAATTTTCATCAATACATTTGTAAATCATCCAAACTACCCCTTTACGAACAATCATTTGAATCTCTTCTATTCTTTCCTCTTGTTAGACTAGAAAACCAATTCTCACTTTTATCTTCTCTGGATCTAAAAAAAATGTCTTACCCTATAGTCAATAAAATCTTTTTTGAGTTTCTTAAGTCGAATTTTAATCATTTTATTGTGGTGTATACTGATGGCTCAGTTTCACCTCTTTCTGCCGGCTATTCTTTTTATATTCCTGAACTACATATCTCTTTCACTAACAACCTACCTCCTTCTTCTTCATCTTTCACTGCAGAGTGTTATGCAATCATTGAAGCTTTATCTCTTATTTCTAATCTTGCCTCTAATAAATACCTAATTGCTTCTGATTCTATGTCTTGTCTACAATCACTAATATCAAATCCTTTTGATTCTCACCTGTCTCCTCTAGTCCTTATCATTAAATCTATCATCCTCAAACTTCATCAAGCTAATTATACCATCCAATTTCTTTGGGTTCCAAGCCATATCGGTATACATGGGAACGAATTTGCCGACAACTTGGCGAAATCTACGTCTAATTTAATATGTCCCGCTCTTGCCCAACTTCCTCGTACCGATTTCATCCCAATTTTACGGCGCCATATATATAACCTCTGGTCCACATACTGGTCAAATCTCCCAGCTGAGTTTGCCACCAAATACAAAAACATCGTACCAAATGTACTTAACAAAACATGGTTTAACAACCTCAATTTACCAAGGTCAAGTATCATACAATTCAATCGCCTACGTTCTGGTCACACATTACTACCTGCCCACGCGTACAAATTAGGACTTAACGACTCCCCACTTTGTACCCTACATTCTAACGAAAGTGTTTGTGATCTCCCTCACCTTCACTTTGATTGTCCTTCTCTGCACGCGGAACGCGTTATTTTGTTTAATTCCCTAAAATCCTTCAATGTTCCCCTTATTCTTTCCTCCATCCTCAACTCCAAGTCTGAAATAATCATATGTAAAATTATTAATTTCATTTTGGAGACTGGTTTTGCCGTTTAATTAATATTATGATAATTGCTGTTTTGGTTCTTTGTATTTTTGTTATATTTTAGTTATGTCATGTTATTGTTTTATTGTCTATATAAATGTTGAGCTGTAATAGTTTTACTAGAAGCTAATAAAAAAAAAAAAAAATAAAAGAAAGAAGACATTGAATAAACAAAAAAATAAGTGTTGTATGTGAAACACACACAAAATAAAACAATATAATAATTAATATAAATACTCGTACATTTATTAATCTTTAAATATATTTAAAAAAACACAAAAACAAATCACTAACATTTAACGCAAATACAAATCAAACGGGAGGAGACTAAACACAAGACAACGTCTTCGTGTGTCTCCTCCGTCTCCCCGTCCTTTTTCAAAACCCTATATTTATATCATAGTTAAAACTAGGACATCACAAAACTGATGTCATCACAAATTTTTAAATTTTAAATAACCTTATTTTTTTCTTAATCTAGGTTACATATACAAAAACCCCTTACCTAGCATTAAAATTAATACCTAATCTAAAAATTGTTTATATTATTATACTAATACTACAGTCCCCAACAGGGGCGTCATTTCAACTTTCAGCAGAGTATGGCAATAAGACAAAATGGCCAACTGAACAATTTGTTTACCAGGGAGAAGGGGAACTAACAAAAAAAATTTTTATCTATATTTATTTAGATAGATTATTAAAAATTATGTTGCTTAAAAAATCAAATTCATTTTTAAACTGTGTATATTTATTTATTTTTAATTTAAATTTTTTTATTTATTATAACAAAATTAATTAGTTAAAGGATATCTTCGTTTTTTCATTTTAGAAAATATATCCACAGCTTCTAAATTTATTTTTGATGCTTATTCTCCTTCAACATTAATAACCATCAAATCACTTAACCGTTCATCTCCAGTAGTTCTTAAATAAGATTTAATATGTTTTAAAGAAGAAAAAAATCTTTCATTAATCGCTCTTTTTACAGAAAATGTTAATAATATTGTACACATTTTTAGGGTCTCAATAAATGCATTAGGTAGTTCATTTCATGGATATTTTTCTTTTGTGTGCTACGATAATCATTATAAAAATGACTACCGCAATCAAAACATTCCACTTTAATGCGTTTTCTTTTTTGACTACTCGTCTACTCATATTTTATTATTTAATAATTAAATTAATTAGTACTTTACGTTTTACTTGTTAATTGCTACACATAAGAATTACACTAGATGTAATGTATTAATGTCTAATGTTGCTCAATTATATCATAAAATAAAATAGGTATAAAATATAAATAAAACCGCCAGCATTGATTTAATTAAAAACAAAATGACAGTCAACTAATAAACCCGTTGATTATTTTGTGGCTTATAATAATAATAGGTAGGTCGTAGCTCATAGGTATATAAAATTATTGTTTATTATCTAATTTCTCAATCGATCTATTTTCAAAAATTACAATAAACATTTTAACGTGCATACTGCATGGTGATATTGGGGCACAAACACACAAAGCGTTATTCGTTATCTCCAATATTTTTCTGTTAGGTACTGTTCTAAATTTAAAGACTATTATACTCTTACGGCGTGTCCTACGTAAACGCGGCGAGCGCGAAATTCGCGTCGCGGCGCGAAAAAGCGAACCGCGTTTTCTCGCCGCGACGCGATGGTCGCGGTAGTGTCCAACGTAAAAGCGGCGAGCGCGAATTTGCGGCAATAGATGTACCATTCGCATTTCACATACATAGTCACTTTGCCTTCAAACGCAGACAGTAGTGTGTACCTATATTTTAAATTTGAAAAAAAAAATGTCTAGTTTTTCAAAAAAACTATTACTTAGTGAAAGTACTACAGTAAAATACTTATTGTATAAAAAATATATAAAAAATAAGAGATCAGCTATTGATCCAATTTACAATGATCGATTAGTATTTGGAGAATATTATCACCTGTATCCTCAATTGAGGAAAAATGAGATGTCATTTCGATCATATACCAGAATGTCAACAGAAACGTTCGATTACATATTGGAAATTATAACACCAGAATTTGATTTTCAAACAACTAATTTTCAAGAACCAATTTCCATAGAACAAAGATTATTGATTACAATAAGGTAAGTTATAAATTATAATAGTTATAATAGTCTGTATAGTGTATTTTATTAATTATACATAACAAATATTATTATTTTATTTGTAATGAAAATAATAATTTGTGTTCCTCACAAAAAATAATATAAAATAACATATTATAATATAATATAATATATAGCTAATATTCTAATAATAATAATAACTTATAACTAAAATAATGAACTCTTTTGATAACAAAATATTTTTCATAGTGATAAAATTAATGATTGGTAAATAAAAAAAATTTAAAAAATTTAAAAATCAACTTTTCCATATAAATTATAAAATAATAATAAAAATCGTTAATATCGTTAACTTAATATTGTTGGTATATGAAATTCGGATCATCTGATGTATGGACTTGATTAGCATGGGAAGAAATATACTGTTCTTGTCCCATTTGTATTGATGATACTCCATATGATGACGATGGTTGTGCGGATAATTCGTTAATGAATATAGACTGGATTTGATTTCTGATTCTTAGTTTCTGTAAGTTATTTAGGTTATTGAAATATGGGTGAAGCGATTTTAAAAATAACATATCATCATCATCTGAAGTTTTGTCTTCTTTAGATTGTAATAAAGCAGATAGCTTTTGTGACTCGAGTTTTAATAACTCATCTTCAAAATTTCTATTATCTTGCTTTTTCTTCCTTTTTTTTGAAGAAATTACTTGTGCAGCTGAGAGATCTGAATCATTTGAAATATTAGAATGCAATACTGTTGAAACGCTTGGAACAGTAACATACGAATCTGTTTCCGATTCAGGTACAAAAAAAGAATGTACAACAGGACTTTGAATGTGTTCAATATTTTCATCATTATTTTCTTCGACTTCGTTTAAATTTTGTTCCATATCGTCTTCTTCGGAAATATTTCCTTCTGTGTCTCTAGGCGTCATTGTATCTTTTAAAAACAGCATTGATTTATAATAGATCCATTTTCCTGTATATATTTCAGCACATTCTTGTGCATCTCCTGATCGGCTCTTTTTCACTTTCTTTATTTCTTTTAAAAATGTATCTCTCAAATTCTTCCATTTTTTTTTAGCGTCATCTTCTGTAAACAAATGTAAAGCATGTATAACAATGTAAGAAATAATTTAATTGAATGGACAACGAAACATAATTTTCTAAAAAATGTTTTATATTATCTATATTACTATTGTCAACGATTTGTGATTACTTTAAAAACATTTACGAATACTCTAGGGTCTAGGCATATTTTCTATATTTCTATATTATATTTTTGTAATAATATATTATACTTATTTACTATATATATTGTTGTTTTTATAATACATATTTATATTTTTTATATCTATATTAAAACTATATACTTATATTTAATTATTTAATAATTTAGGTATCTAGCAACAGGACTGGCATTCAGACAAATCGCATTTTCATTCAGAATATCGAAAAGTGCAATATCAACCATTGTTATTGAGGTATCTAAAGCCATATGGAATGCGCTAAAAAATAAACATATGCCTACTCCTAATATAAATCTATTTAAAAAGACAGCAGCCGAGTTTTACGAAAATTGGGACTTTCCAAACTGCGTGGGTAGTATAGATGGTAAACATATCAGAATGCGAAGTCCTAAAAATTCTGGAAGCATGTACTTTAATTACAAACAATATTTTTCGATTGTTTTGATGGCAGTAGCTGACGCCAATTATAGATTTTTGATGATAGATGTTGGAGCATATGGCAAAGATAGTGATGGTAGCGTAATGAGCAATTCAAATTTTTATAAACGTATTGAAAGTGGCTCTCTGAAACTTCCAAATGAAACAAAATTGCCGAATTCAAATAACTCAGCTCCTTTTGTTTTTATTGGCGATGAAGCTTTTCCATTGAGGAATTATTTAATGCGACCGTTTCCGAGAAAACAGTGTCAAGATAATGAAAAGACATATTACAATTACAGGCTTTCCCGGGCCAGAATGACTATAGAGTGTGCATTTGGTATTGCTTCTTCAAAATTTAGAATTCTTCTAAAATCAATAGAAACTACAGTAGAAAATGCAGATCATATTGTAAAGGCTATTTGTTTGTTACATAACACTATAATTGATTTAGAAAAAGCTATCTCAATACATAACGTACCAGAACTTACTAATACTAGTTTACATAATGTTCGTGATCAGATGATACCATTAAATCATGGAGGCAGAAATAATAATCGTGCATCGCGTACCGCAATTACTATAAGAAATCATTTTGTTGATTTTTTTATGGAAAATAAAATTTAATTATTGCATACACCAATGTACTTAATACCTATCTCTGTATAATATTAATGTATATACATGATATATAGTCTATATGTATAGTCATATTACCCATGGAGACTGGTTACATAATTTATTTTTAAATATTTGTTTCTAATAATAATAAACAAAAAAGATGAGCTGATACTCCTGCCGCACAGGATACAGGTGTGCGAACCATAGCGTTTAATTTTAATTATAATTTGAATGCAATGATAAACCATTGCATTCGAAAAAACGATTCTGAGCGAAGTTCAGTCAGATTATAATTTTCGTTTGAACTAAAAATATCAACTTAAAACAGCTATAAAAAAAAATTGAGAAAAGGGATTTTTCTAATATTTTAGTATAATGTTAAGTAATATGTAAGTATACTTCAGTAAAATTTTCAGACACTAATACCAAGAATTGCCAATTTTATCAAACATTATATACGTTAAAACAAGAATTTTACGAAATATTCAATGTCCAATATTTTGTAGAAAAATGAACGCAACGGTTCCAAAATTTTACCACATATATATAATAGCTATGTGAACACCCAAAAAATTTTTCAAGTCTCTAACTTAAAAATTGCCCGAGTTATCGTGAAATATAGAAATTGAATTCGTCAAAATTTCATTTTTCGTGAAAAATGCCGTTTTTTCGTCATTTTTTCGAAGTTTTTTCTACCGCTTATAGTCAATTTTGAGAAATTCGAAAAATGACCTAAATAAAGTACCATCTACATCCACTTTTACATCTGAAACTCGCTATTCGTGAAAATCGAAGCATTATTTCGGGTAGTAAAAGTGTTTTCAGAATATTTATTTATATGTATGGATTCTAAAATTTTCGTTTTACTAAAAATATCAACTTAAAACAGCTATTTAATATATTATTTTACTATTACAGGTATAATATACAAATTATTACATAACTATTTATTGTTATTTTGTATTAATTTTCAAAAATAATAGTATACATAAAAAAAATATTGGTATTACCTACTTGGGTAACTAAAAAACTACAAAGTAAATATCATATTAATTATTAATATGACATTTTGTAAAAATATAATGTAATATATTATAACTTTATGTAATATAATAATATTAAAAGTAGATATCACAACATTACTTCAGTCTTTAATCATATTAATTTAATAATTTTATTACATAACTATTATTTTATTATTATGTAAGTATTTTATATCTATTCTCAAAAAATAACATAATATATACATAAACAAAAATTTGTAAAATTATTATATACATAAAATTATTTTCAATGGAACCAAGATGATTTCAATTTTTATTTAAGTAATAATAATTAAAAGATTTTATGGAATAAAAATATACTTACTATCCATCTTCAATATTTTGGCGACTGCATTCCATTCCTTATCTGAAGCTGTTCTATCCCTATACTTTTTATCATATTTATTCCAAAGAACATTTTTTTTTTGCACTTCAGATATAAGTAATTCCATTTTGTAAAACAAAATTTTAAAAATTCGCGTTATCGCGTGCGGCGAAAAACAAACTGATTTGATTTTCAAACGCGTGCGGCTGACGCGAACGAATTCGTTCGCTCGCGCGACCGGCATTTCCGGTGTACGTTGGACATTCCCATCTATTTATATAGGTTTGATAATTTTGGTCACCGCGTTGATCGCGCCGCGCCGCGAATTTCGCGTTCGCCGCGTTTACGTAGGACACGCCGTTATGCTGTTACTTATTAATCATACTTTTCTTCAATCCAGTTTCTTTTATAATTATAAATAACCATTGATTATAAATTATAATATTATAATATATATAATAATTATAATATTTATAATATATTAATATTTATAATCAATGGTATAACTTAATAACTTATGCCTTAGATCGGAATCATACTATAACGGTTGTGCCGCGTTTCGCAGCTTTGAACCGCTGTATGACGTATGTTGCGGTTTCGCGTGCTTTATTAACACATGATTATCAATATTGTGGACCATATTGAAGCTGTACTACCGCGCGGCGCAACCGCGATAGTGTGATCCCGGCCTAATAGATAATAATCGCAATTCATAAATAATTTATTATTACAAGACCTATAATTATTAATTTAATAATATATTATGTGGAAAATACCGACTTTTGAAGATTTGATAGGGTGGGGCAAATGCCCTAGCCTGCCCCCCCCCAAATGACGCCCCTGGTCCCCAATCTAGAATAAATATGACCTCATATTTTACATAATAAAATTAGTATTATCGTATTAGCACATTATTACATTATTATCATTATAATTATATATATAACTATAAATAATAATATCCTTAATCAATATATCTTACATAAATTATATAGTTAATACAATAATACATATTAAATTAAAACAATACAATTTTACATATTTTTATATGGAAATGGTAGCGATAGTTGTAATTGTTATATATAATCTATTTTCCAGGACTTGAATCGATTTTAAATAATAATTAAAATCGTAAAAATTCCTAATTAAAATCAAAATTATTAACAAAAACCTAAGAAATCAAATTCTGGTTTTATAATTTAAAATAGAAACAATGAAAAAAATGTTAACTGATATTCAATATCAAAATTATAGATAATCATTATATACAAAATACCAATATTCAAAATCATAATCGGAAAAAAAACAATAAGTAGGTACTGCAAATTAAAATTTAAAGTGAAACTATAAAGTTATATTAATATTTAGTTTGTAAATTTAGTAGGGTTTTAATTTTAAATTATAATAAATAACAATATCACAAATTAAAAAAAATTCTAGTTAATTTAGTGTTAATATAAATTTTAGTTAATTCGTTGTTTGCCATGGGACAAGAACGAATAATAATTATATTATTTAGTATTAATAAATGACTCACTTTGGTCACTTTGGCCACGAGTACATTATAAAGTTATAACCGTCCCAGAAATCAATAAAACATTTTTAACGATTTTAATTATACCAGCATAATATTAAAACTTAAAATTCAATGTTATTTATGTTACATAATGACATTATGTAACAACTATAAATATTTCTTTATTAGTATGGGCAATGGAAAATGTGACATGATCAGTATTAATAAGTAATAAAGTTGATAATCAAACTAAAAATCTATTATTTAATTAAATAAGAATTTAAATAATTTAAAAAACCAAATTGAAAACCAAAAACTTGAAAATCTAAAATTAAAATTAAAACCGAAAAACTAGAAAAATCGATGATCAAAATTGTAATTATAACCGATAAATTAGAAAACCAATTTTAAAATTTGTAATTAAAATCCAATAATTGGAAATTCAATTTTCAAAATTGTAATTAAAACCAATAAATTTGATAATTGTTAACCCAAAACTTTATTAATACCAAAACTATTTCTTCCGGTTTCAAGCCCTGCTATTTCCTTACTAGTACTTCATGCGGTTACCCGTTGAAACACCCATAATATATACGTTATTATATAAATATATAATATTCACCACTTATCTGCTAACAAAACGTTACAATATATAAAATAGGGTATAAAATTGAACAAAAAAAAAAATATATATATAATACGAATAACAAGTGAACTAAAATAAAAAAAAAAAACCACGACACTAGCAAAAGCAAATGGCCGCGAGAGATAATTTTCGCGAATGTTCCAAAATCACATGATTTAATTGCGCTGCTGTAGCCAGACGATTATATTTGGGAAAAATCGCCAAATAACATTATAACGATCCAACACGTATACATAATATAATAAATAAGACGAAGTTTAAAAAAAACGATACTTCGATGAAACATATTCCACTTGCAGGCACGAAACATTATTTCTCCAGTTGCATAAAGTTTTCCAGGAAAGTCATAATTTCGTAATGATATAAGATTCAGCTGAACGATTTTATTAATTATAATAATAATAATAATAATAATAATAATAATAATAAGAACCTTATTTTGGTAAAAAAACGTGCTCATGCCACCTATAAACGTACTAAGTTACGTATAGATTATAATACTTTTTCAGAACTTCGTTCTAAATGCAAACGTTTGTCTAAGTCTGACTACCAAGCTTACATTAAAAACACTGAAGCAATGCTCTATCAAAAACCATCCACTTTTTGGAAATATACTAGAGAACTAAACCACTCGTCTTCAATCCCATGCAATGTACGTTTGAATAACGAAACTGCTAACACGCCGCTTGAGTCTGCAATCCTGTTTTCCAAGTATTTTTCTTCTGTTTTTATTTCCCCTCTTTCTTCTTCTACACATGTGTCTCATTATAATACATACTCTTATGCTCTCCCTTCTAACTGCCACTTTAATATCGATGATGTTCACGCTGCTTTGTCCAACTTAAAAAATAACTTTTCTAATGGTCCAGACGGTATTTCAGCAAGATTGCTTTACAATTGCCGTGATTCCATAGTTTATCCTATATTTATTCTTTTTAGACGTTCTCTTGATGAGGGTGTTTTCCCAGATATATGGAAAACTTGCTCAGTTACACCTGTTTATAAATCTGGCGATCCTACTTTAGTTAACAATTATAGACCTATATCGATCCTACCTCATATTGCTAAATTATTTGAATCAATTATATATAACTGTACTAAGAGGTGTTTCAACCATATTATAATTGATGACCAACATGGCTTTCGTCAGGGAAAATCAACTGTCACTAATAGCCTTGCTTTTACTACTTACATTTTAGATAGCTTTGAGGAGAGTTGCCAAGTGGATGCAGTGTATACTGACTTTAGAAAAGCATTTGACACTGTCGATCATGCTCGTCTAATTTGTCAACTTGATAAACTTGGCATTGGTAATCCTTTATTATCATGGCTTCAATCATATCTTAGTAACAGAAGGCAAGTTGTTAAAGTTCATGGTTCTGCTTCAGACCCAGCTCCTATTTATTCGGGTGTACCACAAGGGGGTCATCTTAGTCCTCTCCTTTTTATTCTCTTCATAAACTCTGTTAAAAATTTTCTCCCCAACACTAAAGTTTTGTTATTTGCTGATGATATTAAGATCTTCCTTAAAATTCACTCTCCTTCTGACTGCCTTAAATTACAATCAGATCTTAACTCCTTCAGCGAATGGACGCAAGATATAGGTCTAACTCTCAACATTAGTAAGTGTCATATTATTACCTTTAGTAGGAAACGTCAGCAAATCTTCCACTCTTATCATCTAAATGACATTCAACTAGAACGTGTTTATGCTGTTAAAGATCTTGGTTTCTATCTTACTCCCTCTCTCTCTTTTGAAAATCATATAAATATTACCATTGGTAAAGCTCTTAAAGTATTAGGCTTCATTAAACGCAACACAATGCTTTTTACATCTGTCCCTTGTCTTCGTGTTCTTTATTTTTCATTGGTTCGTTCTATCCTCGAATATGGAATTGTTGTGTGGCATCCCCACCTGGCCAAAGACCAACTCCGACTTGAGAGAGTCCAAAACCGATTACTTGGCTATGTCGCTTTCTTACTGAAAATTCCACATCCCCGACATGATTATAGTTCTATTAGCTCCTCTCTTAATATTCCCTCCCTTGCTTCTCGCCGTCGTAACGCTGACATTTCATTTGTCACTTCACTTCTTAGTGGTTCTATTGATGCCCCAGATCTTTTGTCTACTATTAGTTTCCGTGTCCCTTTTTACCCAATTCGCTCACACTCCCTGTTTCATATTCCTACACATCGCACTAATTACATTCATAATCATCCTATTCATAGAATGTTACGTATCATCAACTCCTCTTAAATTTTACTCCCCCCACAAATATCATAATCTAAATAATACCATGTCTATATCAGCATTCAAATCAACTTATTTTTTTTTTTTCTCTCTTTTCTTTACCCTCCATCACGTGTAATGTAATTAGTCTTAGTTTAATGTAACCTCATATTTTAACTCCTGTATATTAATTTAATCTTAAGCTCTCATTGCATATTTTCTATTTTTAACTAAAATATTATTGTGTTTTTTTTTTTTTATATATATATTATATATAATTAATTACTGTAAACAAAATTATATTTTACTTTCTTTGTAATTGCCGAAAAAA
>JAIUCT010007273.1:24805-45140 GCA_021307375.1 Tetraneura akinire
ATCACGTCAGTTCTCGGTATTTGCTTTTTCTTCTGTATGTTTTTATATTTTTCCTTTTTATCTTAAAAATATTATTTATAAATTATTAATTACATAAATATAAAATATATTAAAAACATTTGTATATTACGTACAATAACTTAATATAGGTACATAAGGCATAGAAATTTACTTGTTACTTTTAAACCTTATTTTATTGTTTTGAAAATTAAATAATGGGACAAACGAATATTTTCTGAAATTTATAGTTTTTGGGTTATTGACATTCAATATAACCTAACCTAACAGTTTTACGAGTATATTGCTAATAGCTAATAGCTAATAAGTTTATACGAAGAATAATTAAAAATTTAATTAAAAGTTAATCTATCTGTTCGGCTATCCCACAATAAATAATTATATCGATGGTTAGAAGGCAAAAGGGCGTAAGCGACCATTTTTTCAAAATCGACTTTTTTGCATTTTGTTGTAAATGACATAATAATACATCGATTAATCAAAAAAAAAAAAATCGATATCATAATTTTGTAATGAATAATCAGCCTTTTTGTAAAATGCGTAAGCGCCAAAGAAATTTTGAAATTGAAAATAGGTGGTCGTATTTAATTATATATTTAATAATATTTAATTATAATTTAATTATAAATAACTATTTTATTGATAATGAAATTACATTTATGATACTAATTGTACAATAATGTCAATAACATGTGAAATGTGAAAGTGGTTAGGGTAAAAGCACCAATGAATGAACATTACCAGTGAATGAACAAATCATACTTTATAGTGAATTATTAAGGAACTCAGTGGATGTACACTATTTATTTATAATATATAAAATAACAAGAATATTCATATGTTGGCACAAATGATTTTCCATGACCATAGAAACGATACAAATTTATATAAAATGATAAGTTTTCCCTCCAATTTGTAATCCATTTTTATTATTAATATTTAATATTAATATTAAATTTATATTATAAATTTATTAATATTTTTTATTATTTTTATTTTCCATTATTATCATTTTTATTTAGATTGTGATATTGGAATGAAAGTGTGTTTAAGGTTTATCAGGCTCAAATAATTTCTGTTTGATATTTATGCTTATATTCACTGAAAATAGTTTGTATGGTTGCTGCAACGTTTTTTGAATAAATGGCTAATGTTTTATATTTAGATGGTCATAAGAGCCACTTAAGCTGAATTTTGTTCAGAAAAAAATATAGATTTATATTGTCTTCCGCCAAATGCTACACATATATTACAATCCTGTGATGTGTCAATAATAACCTAACCATTGAAATCATACTGGAAACAAGTTACAAAAGAGCATAAATACAATACATAAATATTAATTTCTTCTAAATTAATTTATATTACTTTTATTTTATTGTTTTTTATAATATTATATAACTTAGAGAGCAAGTTATAAAGTTATGTTATATACTATAATACATTTTAATACATTTATTGCACTCTATTGACCTACCATAAGTCCATAACTCAAAGCATAGTATAGTTAGTATATACTATATTTATTATTTATTTAATTATTATAAGTACAAATTTTATCATATTATCAATAATATAATTTCACCATTGGCCTAATTGTATTTCAGGTAATTATTTGCTTATTTACCTAATGTATATTTTAAATTATTTTATTAAGTAAGTACTAACATGGGCGTTCTCAAGGAGGGGATATGGTGGATAGATCACCCTTGGCCATATTTTTTAAAAATATCAATAAAAGAAAATAGTTAAAAAGAATTTTAGGTTCATTAGCATTTATTATCAAATAAAAATATTATCCCCTCTCTAAATAAAAATTTCTGAGTACTAAAATTTATATTATATTAAAGGTAAATTAATAAATTATTTATATTTTTAAAATTTTAATACATAGTATAAAGAGACATAAATTTTATACTAAGAATTTAGTATAATTAATAGAACATAATTTGGGCGTAAGCGATATGTACGAAAAAAATTAGGACGTAAGCGCCATATTTTTTTAATTAGCTTAATTTATAGTAATTATAATTAAAATTAGTAATATTTTCTTTTTAAAAAATATGTATTAACCTATAATCTTTCATATTAAGTTTCAAAACATTTGATTATGATATAATTAAATGTTATAAAACGACTAATATTAACAATTTTGTTTTTTGGTTCTCCTGAAAAATTTAGAAAATGGCGCTTACGCCCTTTTGCCTTCTAACCATCGAATTATATGTAATTAAATATTATAATAGGTATTATTTTACTTACCAAAATCATTTATTGGTACAAGTGACAACATTTTTTGTCCCCTTGATCTTGTTGACCTCATATTTTATAAGGTACAAATTTGATATTTAATTATTTAAAGCACAGAAATTCAATTATGTAAATTAAGTAAAAATTATTTCAATTAATAATCAATAAATAATTACTTAATATAAATTATTAAGAAAATTTAAAACACTTCTCTAGTTCAGTAGTAACTATATCGTATAATTTCATGTCAAAATTCAAAAGAATAATAAACAGTAAACACTTACGGCGCGGTAAAACAGAACCTAACCTAACCGGTCAAACGGAAAGCGCGCTGATCACATGGGCTGACCGCGCTGCCCCCAACGGGCACTGTATTATCTTAGATTGCGTCATCGTGGTTAAAAATAGCGTGGGCTACCGCAGCGGATTGATGCCGTGGTCTGCGTTCTAGATGTAATATTTAACAGTGAATGCACAGGCGGAAATTTATAATAATTTTTAGGGGGGCTAAGATTATTAGGTAGGTATAGCATATATGCATTTAATTTTCTACCATAAGAATCCATAATAATATAATCAAAATTATCTTCATTACTTACCTACTTATTTACTACAATATTAATCAATATCTTATACTTGTCACACAAGCTATAATTTATATTTTATTATATGTAATATTTAATTACAAAAATAATAAACAATATAATATTATAAAAAAATTAATATTTATTTTAATATTAAAAACCTCTTTTCATTTGCAAAAGCATATCGAAATGTAAAACAATATCTTCATAATTGTGGGGCCATAATGCAAAACGTACTAGAACTTATTGGCACACAATTTCTTATAAATATGACTTTGTGAGATCCACATAATTTTAACTTAAAATAGTTAAATGACGGCGGATCGATTGGCGTCGTCAGATTGAGTCAAAACGAACTATTTCCTATAGATTTTCTAATTTTAAAATCGTGAATTTGTTCAAAACGTACTATTTGCATAATATAAATTTGTTCAAAATGCACTATTTACCCAATTGATCAAAACGTACTATTTCCTATAGATATCACAACGAAAAGTAAAATAAATTAGTTAAAACGTACTAATTACATCGATTATTTCAAAACGTACTATTTCCTCAGTGAATAGTATAGGAAGATAAATATATCCATGCAAAACGTACTATTTCCATGAAAATTAATTTATGACATTTTAACTTATTAGTAATTTATAAAATTTATATTTTTCATTGTATACTTCATATGTGATAATATAATAATTTTAGAATATTTTATGATAATAACGTTATAATTCTTACTTAGAAGACTATATTATTTTATTATAATTACATTTTTTGAAATAATATTATTTTAATATTTAATCCTAATATCCAACTTTGTTATTATTTTTTTTTTATTTACTAATGTTGTTTTAATATACGATTATTATATTAAAATATAGTCTTATTATTTCAATAAAAAAATGTGATTTATTGAAAAATGGCTATAATGCCAATAGTACGTTTTGTATTATGGCCCCACAATTATAACATCCACTTTCCAACAGGAAATTCGCTATTCGTGAAATATGAAGCATTATTTCGGGTAGTTCTTGTGTCTTCAGGCATAAAAAAAAATCACACATCAATGTAAAACGAGGTAAAACTAGTACATCTAAAAACCATCAACTACTACTGCTATTTCTAAACTATACGTAGAAAATGTTGTTTAATTTTATTATTGTTCGTATCAATAAAATGTAACAGAATATGGTGTATTTTTAAATTTTGGTTCAAATTTATCAACATTTTATTACCCGCACAAGGTGCAATATAATAATTCCAAGAAACTAATTATTTAACTTTATGAAACACATTTTATATAATATTTTTTTGTAAAATAAGAATACAAATTTGTAATTGTTTATTCTTATAAAATATGATAATAGCAAAAATTCAATTATTTGACTACTAAAGTAGTTCTTTATTTTTGGGAACCCAAGTTTACTATAATTAATTTTTGAGAGATCTAAGTCCCTTACCTAACCTAGTAACCTTACGTAACTTAACCGATTACCGTCAATGAGTAAACTCAAATTATTCATTCCTCTTTTTTACATCATATGGCAGATGAGACTGAAAAATTAATCGATTTAGTCTATAACTGTTCATATTTATATGACAATAAAAATAATTTTTAAATATTATCAAAATAATGAAGTAGGGTTATCACCAATCATAATAATACGAATTTATCTTATTCCATTTAACTGTTTTGTTCATTTTTTGTGGTGTTATAATCAGTCAGATCATAATATTATAAGGAAAGGTAAATATAATAAACAATTATAATAATAAATAAGTATTATTGTAGTTTAAATCATTTATAGATATAATACATAATCTATTAAATAATTTATATTGACAATCAATGGATCGACTCTATTCATTTGACAAACTAGTTTGTTGTTGAATTTGGTTATTGGGATTGGTATTTTACAATGATGTGTGTCTTTTTTTTTTCTTTTTTTTTTTTTTTATGTCTGAAAACACTTTTACGACCCGAAATAATACTCCGATTTGTACGAACAGCATATGTTTCCGGTTGGAAAATGGATGTAGTTGATACTTTAATCAGGTCATTTTTCGAATTTCTAAAAATTGACCTTAAGCGGAAGAGAAAACGACGAAAAAATGACGAAAAAACGGCATTTTTTACGAAAACTGAAATTTCGACGAATTCGATTTCGATATTTCACGATTACCCAAGCAATTTTTAATATAGAAACTTGAAATTTTCTTTAGGTGTTCAAATAGCTAGTATATATATGTGGTAAAATTTTGGAACCTTTCCATTTATATTTCTACAAAATATAGGACTTTGAATAATTCGTAAAATTCACGTTTTTATGTATATAATGTTTGATAAAATTGGCAATTTTTGGTATTAAGATCTAAAAATTTTACTGAAGTATAATATATACATATTACTTAACATCATATCAAAATATAAGAAAAATCTCGAGGCTCATTTTTTTTTTATAGCTATTTTAAGTTGATATTTTTAGTAAAACGAAAATCTTAGAATTCATACGTTACAAATAAATATTCTGAAAACACTTTTACTACCCGAAATAATGCTTCAATTTTCACGAATAGCGAGTTTGAGGTGTAAAAGTTGATGTAGATGGTACTTTATTCAAGTCATTTTTCAAATTTCTCAAAATTTATAATAAAATATTTATTTATTTATATTTTCAATATTTAATTTCTTCAAAAAAATATCCTTTCCATTGCTTTTTTTTCATGTTCAATATTTGTAATTGTTTATATATTTGGATTTATATTAATAATATATAATGAATAATGTATAATGTATTTAATTAATTTAGGAATATATTTAAATAAGTAAAAATTAACAATTTTATTGGTTTAACCTTTAACATAATATTCTCATTATATAAAATAATATAGTATATAATATATGAATTATATATCTTTTTTTTTTTCAAATAATTTATTTTTATATTTATATTTTGATTCCCGAAACAAAAGTATTATAATAATGTTATTTATATACATAGCAATACACAAGTGACATTATTTGAAGGAAAAAACTTTAATTTATTCATATAGACTTATACAATAAAATTTAAAATTTAAAAGTAAATTTAAATTAATAATATTATTGCAATTTATGTATTGCTAAAAATATCAACATATTATTATACTTTTATTTCAGGTATCAAAATATTAATATAATATTATTATATTAGTAATATATTAGTTTATTTCACATAATTAATATAATAGGTATAATATTATACAGTTAATAATATCTAATTAGGTAGGTATTTAATAACTAATAATCGTAATATCCAGAATATTCAATTCATAAAATGTTTACTATTTTTTTTTTTATCAATAGTTAGTATTTAGTAAGATGCATAGTACCATTAAAATAGGTATTCAGTATCTCAGTGGATCTAATAAGATGTATTAAATAAAAATAATATACAATGTCCGATGTTGCCGCACTCAGGATCTCATAAAGTCGGTTTACTATTTATTATAAAACACTTGAAGGTAACACAGATTTAATTGTGGCGCTGCCTACCGAGTACACACTAGAACTAATTGGCACACAATTTCTTATAAATATTACTTTGTGAGATCCACATAATTTTAACTTAAAATAGTTTTAAACCACTTATTTAAGCAATTTTGATTGAATACGTTGTGAGATCCGGGGTGTCGGATCTCGCAACGTAAAAGGATCTCACAACGCTGCTTTAAATCTATATGCCGGTTCTCGTAACGTACTAACCACAAACCCACACACACACACACACAATTATAAAACGTTAAGGTAACGAGCCTTAGTTGGGCGCCACTTAATCTCGGGGTCGTGGGTTCGAGCCCCACGTTGGGCGCCACTTTGTTGTATGTGAAACACACACAAAATAAAACAATATAATAATTAATATAAATACTCGTACATTTATTAATCTTTAAATATATTTAAAAAAACACAAAAACAAATCACTAACATATAACGCAAATACAAATCAAACGGGAGGAGACTAAACACAAGACAACGTCTTCGTGTGTCTCCTCCGTCTCCCCATTCCTTTTTCAAAACCCTATATTTATATCATAGTTAAAACTAGGACATCACAAAACTGATGTCATCACAAATTTTTAAATTTTAAATAACCTTATTTTTTTCTTAATCTAGGTTACATATACAAAAACCCCTTACCTAGCATTAAAATTAATACCTAATCTAAAAATTGTTTATATTATTATACTAATACTACATAAGGTATTGGTTATTATACATGTTAAATAAATGTTAAATGAAAAATATAAATGTTTTAAGATTGAATTATGCATAGAGAAATTGGAAGACCCGTGTCAAACAAGTGATGTTAATGAAAAATTACAAAATATTTTACAATTGAGATCAGTAACAAAAAAACGTAATATTAAAATTCCAACTAATGAAGTTAATGATGATTATTCTGTGTTACAACATTATAAAATAGATGATATCAAAAATGGCTCAGTGCACAAGGTACTTAATTTAAAAATTATAAGTTATAAACTAAATATAAAAATTATTTTATTATTTTAATTGTAGATGGAAGAAATGTAAATACTCTCTCAAAATATGTACTTCTGCAGATAAAAATGATGAAGAATTAATTACTGCATTAAACAATGCAATGAATATAGGATTGGTGAAGTTCATGAATGATAAAACCAAAAAAATTATGAAATATGAAAATAAACTATAAAATTTTTGAAATTTATGAAAGTATTATATTTAATATGAAATTGGTATTAGTAGTTAACCAAATTTAATAATATTATTTTTTGAGTCGATGAAAATATTATATTTTATAAAAAATTGATATTAATAATAAAGAAAACAATTATTTAAATTTATGAAAGTATTATAATATGTATTATGATATTGGTATTAGTAGATAACCAAATTTAATATTATTTTTTGAGTTGATAAAAATATTATATTTTATATAAAATTGATTCAATATGAAAACCTTGGATACAAGTTCGCGTGAAAAGCTTTACCACCACTATAGCTTTTCCGCTACTATAGCGTTCTGGTGGAGAAGTTCCGGTACATTGAGTCCGGCGGAAGTAGCTCTTTATCGGATATAATGATTTGCGTTCGCAATCTATACTCTATTCAAAATGAGATCGTGACCAGTCAGCCGAGTTGTGCGCATGGGTGTGGCTTTTGTTCTATAGTAGCGCCAAACGCGACTACGCCGACGGGAACACTATTTAGTCTAGTATCCACTGTTGATGAGTTAAAATAATTTAAAATACATTATGTGTATTTGTTTCTATGTCTCTGTCGCGGTCGCCAGGCGGTTTACGAACACACCGTAATATAATACTATAATATATGTATACGTAATACGTATACGTAATTCATAAATTAAAACTATTTTTATTTATATTTTTTAAACACAATATAAATGTATTTAATATATACATAATATATTTTTTTAAAACGATCGTCAAAATAATTAAAATAAATGCATATATACAAAATAAATCACGTATTATAAATCTCAATTTTTTTAAAACGATCGTCAAAATAATTAAAACAAATGCATATATACAAAATAAATCACGTATTATAAATCTCAATTTTTTTAAAACGATCGTCAAAATAATTAAAACAAATGTATATATACGAAATAAATCACATAATAAATTAAAACAATTTTTACAAATTATATAGTCAAGTCTCTAACTTTAAAATTGCCTTAGTTATCGTAAAATATGGAAATAAAATTCGTCGAAATTTCAGTATTTGTGAAAAATGTCGGTTTTTCGTCATTTTTTCGTGGTTTTTTCTACCGTTTAGTGTCAATTTTGAGAAATTCAAAAAATGACCTAAATAAAGTACCAACTACATCCAATTTCCAACCGGAAACATTGCTATTCATGAAAATTGGAGCATTATTTCGGGTAGTAAAAGTGTCTACAGACATAAAAAATATTGATTTTACTGAAATTTCAACTTAAATCGCCTATAAAATAATATTGAGTCCAGTACGCATGACTCACGCACGCACATCCATTTCACATGCAGTCACATACTACCAGAGCCTCGGTCACGTGATCGTTGCTCATGGGTGGAGCCTGACCGCCGCCCGACGAAAACTGGTCGCCGCCTGGTCACGATCTCATTTTGAATAGAGTATGGTGGTCCTACTTACACGTTTTTCGGGTGAACAGTCTTTGACCGATCACGGTAGTCCGTAGACCCTACGCGGAGTACGACTTCGGCGCACTCACTAATAGCGTTTTCGATTTGAAAATTATTTTTGCACTAAACGAGTGCATACCACTCCACCAGTTTTGAACTAGCTCCGCTACAGTTTTTATAAACCGAATACGCAATTATTGTTATCATGAAAACCAAAATTGTATTTGTTAAAATCACTTGATAATAGATAATAGTTACTATTTTCATAATATTTTGGCGCTAATTTTAATATTTTATTGACTACCATGACAAAATACTAAAATTGATACAGTTCGTTTTCCTGCTGCATATTTAGGATAAAAATGACTATTAATAAAATCTGTTATTATTCTATACGCCGTAAGACAGGAGAGTCTGAAGTTTCTCATAAACTAAAAAGAAACAATGTGATTCATAATATTATAAGTGTTAAAATAATTTAAAAAATAACGTAATATTTTTTTTCATACTTACTCATCTGTAAAACCATGTACAACCATTTCTACAAAATTCTGAACTTTAGGTTTTATATGATCATTTTTAATAATATTAAACAATTGTTCATCATCAGAGGAATCAGAAGATGATGAAGATCATAGGTGGAACTACATTGTGTGACGGGTGTGCCTAGGCACACCCTAATGATAAAAATAAAAATTACCAAAATTTCGATATTTACTCGTATTATAGAAAACATTAAATTTATATATGTTACGCCCCATTCGTTTAATTGCTCAATTCATGAACTGGGTAGTTTTTTGCTCAATTCATGAATTAGATATCTACATGATCCAGTGGCGTGTCAACGGTATATTTCAGGGGCCCAGGCCCATAGTTGTTTAAGGGGTGGTAGGTGGTAGGTCGTATGTAGGTGTTAAACTGTTAATGTAATATGGTGAAGAAAAAATATATAATGAAATATGTTTAATTATATAAAATACTAAAATAGTAATGAGTTATGCCGTTATACCGTTATGACATATAAAGTGCATAATATAGTACATTAAGTATAGATTTAGAATATATAGCGCGTATACCCGTGTAGCTGTGTCAGTTGATTCAGATACAGGTATTATAGGGATTTCCTATAAATCGTTTATTCTTTCATATGAAATGAATACGCATTGCATGCGCGTTGTTTGCAATAACGACGCAAGAATCTATTTCTGCAGTTGTCAGTGTTGTCACCATTCACTGTGGATTGAAATATTATAAATTATTATCCGACTGTTCGTTGTACCTTGACACTCGCTGTCTATACACTATACTAGTCAAATGTCAAATAAAAATAAAATTTTTCAATTGCAATTAAAATATAAAATTTAAGTGTTATTAGCGCTTTATATCATAACGACACACCACACACGTCACACATAACATGTTATATTGAGATCGGTACACAATATAATTATTAATTTGAATTTCCAATTTAAATATAGAACCAAATAGGTATTTTATTTCTCATATAAGCAATTATTACGTAATCATTTTATTTTTATTTGTTGGCACATTATTCATGTTTGATTTTTCTTTTTTCGAGGTTAATACATTAATAGTTTATTAAACTGTTCGACCGTTTAATACTAAAATTTACAATATTTTTTTAATTAATAATAATTCATAATTATTATTATTATTATTATTATTATTATTATTATTATTATTTATTATGACGTCTTGTGCATTTTGTAATCGTTTACGTGGTTCTATGAACAAAACGAACTGGAGAAGACACGTTGAATCATGTCAGAATAAAAATGCAAAAATTAATACTAACACAATAAATACAAATATATTTAACAGCTTTTTAATAAAACAGAAGAAGGTTGATACTGGTAAGTTTATACGTGTAAAATTATTTAATATGTTTTTCTATTTAAATCAAAACAGTATCGTTTTAAATTTTAATGCAAATTAAAAATATGACTAAATTGTAATCATAGGCGATACTACAGCCACTACAGGGATGGCAGAGTATGCAACTGCCCCTCCTACGGACCGTTGGTTAGGTATAGTCGTTAAACGAAAATCTTAAAATCCATACAAATATTCTTATTATTTCTCAATACTTTTAAAATAAAAATTAATAGAAAACCCAAAAAATTTAGAAAATTTTTGAAAGTTTTATTGAAGCATACTACTAGTACTACTACTACATCTTGACGTAGATATTTCCAAAATATTAGGAAAATCTCAAGAATAATTTTTTTTTTTATAGGTGTTTAAAGTTGAAATTTCAGTAAAATCAATATTTAGATTATTTATATGTATTTTTGTTATTATATTACAATATTTTACAATAATGTTAAATAAAAATTTTAATTTATACATAAATTATCTGATTGATATCATCATCATCATCTGATGAACTGAACTTTGCTTAAAATCGTTTTCACAAATGTAATGATTTATCATTGTTAAAATATTTTCTGGCCATGAGTGTCTAGTACCACCTATGATTGTAATGAAAATTTTACCTATTACCTACATTAAATGATATAATTATATAATTACTCTAAACTACAGATTTCTAATATTGAAATCTGTGCTCCAAACATATATTATTTATATTTTATTAAACATTATTATTATTATTATTATTATTTTATATACTATATATTAACTAAGTTAAAAAATGGTAATTTTTTTTTTATTAGATTCTATGATTTCTAAAAATATCAATACACCAGTAGAGCTTGAAGTTGGTGATAAATTATTTGAAAAATGTGAGAAAGACTCTGAAAAGTGTATATCGACTGTTAAATTTATTATTTTACAAATAATTTTAAGATAAAAGTTAATAATTTAATTTATATACATATTATTAACTATCTTATGGTAATTTTTTTTTATTAGATTCTATGATTTCTAAAAATATCAATTCAACAGGAGAGCGAGAAGTTGGTGATAAGATATTTGAAAAATGGGAGGAAGACTCTAAAAAGTGTATATCGACTGGTAAATTTATTATTTTACAAATAATTTTAAGATAAAAGTTTAATATAAATTATGTATTTATACAGAGTGTAACAGGTCTATCTGACAATTGCAGTAACTTTTTTTCTATTCATTTTTTTAAAATTTTTTTTTTCAAATAAATACTGAGCCCTTGCGCTACAATACTGTCGATTTCAAATATTTTTTTGTACTTGGGAAAAAACAAATAATTTTAAGAAAAAAGTTAATAATTTAATTTATATACATATTATGTATAGTATGTACTACTTATAAGTATTTATAATATTATTAACTATCTTATGGTAATTTTTTTTATTAGATTCTATGATTTCTAAAAATATCAATACACCAGTAGAGCTTGAAGTTGGTGATAAATTATTTGAAAACTGTGAGGAAGACTCTGAAAAGTGTATATCGACTGGTAAATTTATTATTTTACAAATAATTTTAAGAAAAAAGTTAATAATTTAATTTATATGCATATTATGTATAGTATGTACTACTTATATGTATTTATATATTATTAACTATCTTATGGTAATTTTTTTTTATTAGATTCTATGATTTCTAAAAATATCAATTCAACAGTAGAGCGAGAGGTTGGTGATAAGATATTTGAAAAATGTGAGGAAGACTAAAAAGTGTATATCGACTGGTAAATTTATTATTTTACAAATAATTTTAAGAAAAAAGTTAATAATTTAATTTATATACATATTATGTATAGTATGTATTACTTATATGTATTTATACAGGGTGTAACAGGTCTATCTGACAATTGCAATAACTTTTTTTCTATTCATTTTTTTTAACTTGTTATTCATTACTGATGTTATTCAGGAGTTCGTACACTTATACAGCAACAGAACCCCAGAGCAATATATGTATGGTGTTTTTCTCACGTTCTAAATTTAGTAGTTGTAGATACTTGTGATTCATGTTCAGAAGTTCGAAATTTTTTTGGTTATATTCAATCGTTGAAAGAATTTATTAGAGCACGAAAACGAACAGCATTGTTTATGCAACATCAAGAAACAATATATCCCAATGACAGGAAACTAAGAATGAAAAATTTTTCAACGACCCGCTG
Source organism: Tetraneura akinire (assembly GCA_021307375.1). NCBI lineage: Eukaryota > Metazoa > Arthropoda > Insecta > Hemiptera > Aphididae > Tetraneura > Tetraneura akinire. The sequence continues at coordinate 37,911 of JAIUCT010007273.1, forward strand.
GACATCACATCATAGATCATTATTTGTTGTATTTCAAAAGTTTAAAGCTATTGTGGCAACTTTAGAAGAACTAACTAATTCTACAGACCGGTTATGTAGTTCAACGGCTAATAGCTTACTTACAAGTATTTCATCATTTAATTTTGTTATTGTCATGATTTTAATGAACAAAGTTTTTTCTATTACAACGCCACTTTCAAATTATCTTCAATCACCTACAAACGATTTTATTGAATCATTAGCAATGGTTGATTTGGATGAAAAGCGACTGAAAGAATTGAGAACGATAGAAGCATTAGATGATATTTTAAAAGAAGCAAAGGAATTTTCTATTAGTAATGGGCTTGAAGAAACTTACTTTCCCCAGGTAAGAAGTAGAAAACGGAAAAGAAAGGATGATGAATTAGTAAATGATGAGTTGATAGAAGATAGAATTGTTCACTTCAGAGTAAATGTATATTTCACATGTATTGACAAAATAATTTCCTCTATATCAGTTCGTTTTCAGTCTGCACGTGATATAATGAAGGATCTTTCATTATTATCACATGAAAGATTAATGCGTATTCAGAAAGGATTTCCAATTCCAAATGATGCCTTTAATGCTTTGAACTCCTGGATCCCAGAAATTGATAAAAATGCTATTGAAATTGAATATAAAACATTTGCACTTAGTGTCAATGAACTTCAACGTGGTTTTCAACCTGAAATATTACATGACTATGAGTTGGATGATGAAGATACAATTTCAGATATTTCTGAAACTGAGAAAGAAATTACTGATTTTGAGCAAAAAAAAATTTCTGTATATCAAATTCTAAATTTAATTCATTCTTTCGATTTGGTATCTGCATTTCCAAACTTATACATTGCATATAGGGCATTATGTACTATTCCATCAACATCAGTATCCAGTGAACGCTGCTTTTCAAAACTTAAACTAAATAAAACAAGAATACGTTCAACAATATGCCAAAATAGATTAGAATATTTTGTAATGTTGTCATCAGAAAAAGATACAGATTTCATTGACATTGACGAAGCAATAAATAAATTAGCTGATACTTCAAATGTATTGAAAAAATCGTTAATGTTTGAATAATACTATTAAAACAATCCTTATTATGATATGTATATTATTAGTTATTAGTTATTAATTATGTTCTACAATTTAAAAAAAAAAAAAATTGAAATTCTAGTATTTAATTAAATAATTAAATAAAATTAAAAAAAATCATTTATTTTGTGTTCAAGCAGTTTTTGAGATAATGAAAGGCTCTTATAAATTATAATAATACTAATTTGCAACAAATCATTTATTATAATGTTGAAACTTTTTTACCAATCTTGAAAAAGTCTAATATATGTACTTATTAGTGGGTGGTGGTGTTAAATTAATAATTGATTGGGCCCAACGTAAAAAAATAGTTCAACACGCCACTGACATGATCCATTTCATGAAATGGTCAAATTTTCATATTTTTTTTGTTCAGTTCATGAATTAGACATACAAATTAAATTAGGAATATTATATTTTTGAATTTTGCAATATTTTGTTATATTTTTTAATGCTTCAATAAAAGATTTTTCATAATCTTTTGTCCATATAGTGTTATATGAATTAATAATTTCTTCAAAATTCATTTTTAAAAAGAAATAATAATTAATATTTAATAAAAAAAATGTAAACGAAAACTATACGAAAAGATAATATTATTAATTATTATGTTACACGTGTTATAACTTATAATACCACACTAATACTGTTCTGTTACAATAACTTAACAATCTTCTAGACACAACCAAATAATTAATTTCAATGGACTTTTGTAGATAAATAAACAGGTATATCCATTATAAATATAATGTAAGATATAGTTGTATAAAAAATTACTACCTAGTGTTATAGTGTTACTTTTATTAATATTATATATAGATTCACATGATTGTGCTTATTTAGATAAAATATTGATTTTCAAATGTGCTTGTATATCGTTTACTCGTTTCGTAATATACTCGTATACAGGGGGAAATTGTATAATTTGGAATCACTTTTATTGATATTAATATAATGTACTATGTACATATTAATATATTATATACAAATATGAAATAATATATACGTTGTATACAATAAAAATATTAACAATAATAATTGCACAGTTCATGAATTGGGCAAGATTTTATTTGTCCAATTCATGAACTGGGCAAAAAAAAAATGAAAATTTGACCATTTCATGAATTGAGCAAAAAACTACCCAGTTCATGAATTGAGCAATTTCACAAATGGGGCGTAACATATATAAATAAATAAATAAATAGGATCCTACGTGATTTTACAGAAAAGAAAAGAAAAAAAAAACAAAGCAATATAATATAATAATAATTTCACAAAAACGAAAAAAAAAATAACTGATACTCCTGCCGCAGGGATATAGGTGTGCATATCATAGTATTTAATTATAATTATAATTTAAATGCAATGTTAAACCATTGCATTCGAAAAAACGATTCTGAGCGAAGTTCAGTCAGATAATGTAGGTATTGATTAATATATTGCCGTTTTTTCGTCATTTTTTCATCGTTTTTTCTAACGCATAAGACCAATATTGAAAAATTCGAAAAATGACCTAGATAAAGTACCAAGAACATCCACTTTCCTACCGGAAACTTATGCTATTCGTGAAAATCAGACCATTATTTCGGGTAGTACAAGTGTCTTCAGTCATAAAAACAAAAAAATATAAATATCAATTTTAAACAGCTATAAAAAAAAAATGTTACCATGGATTTTTTAAATATTTTAATATGATGATTCAGACATAGAAAGAAAAAACGAAAAAAAAAACGGAAAAAAATACTTGTTTTGACAGCGGTCACCCATCCGCTGTCGATGACTGGCTACGTTGCTCAACACCGAGATAGCGTTCGAGAATATTTCGCCGACTACACCACACACGTCTCCCATAGAGCTACGTTTTTGTGAATACCATTTTTTCGTCATTTTTTTCATAATATTTTCGTTAAAACTAAAAATATCAACTTTTAACAGCTATAAAAAAAAATTAAGACTAGGGATTTTTCTAATATTTTTAATTAATGTTAAGTAATATATAAATATACTTCAGTAAAACTTTCAGACTTTAATACCAAATATTGCTAATTTTACCAAACATTATATACAAAACAAAGGAGAATTTTACGAAATATTCAAAGTCCTATATTTTGTAGAAAAATAAACGGTTCAAAAATTTTATCACATATACATAGTACCTATATGAACTCTCAAAAAAAATTTCAAGTCTCTAACTTCAAAATTTCCCGAGTTATCGTGAAATATTGAAATCGAATTCGTCGAAATTTGAAAAATGCCGTTTTTTCGTCATTTTTTGGTCGTTTTCTCTACCGCATAGGGTCAATTTTGAGAAAATCGAAAAATGACCTAAATAAAGTACCAACTTCATCCACTTTTCTACCGGAAACATATGCTATTCGTGATAATCGGAGCATTATTTCGGGTGGTAAAAGTGTCTTCATACTTAAAAAAGAAAAACAAAAAAAAAAAAAGACACGCATCATTGTAAAACCAATACATTTTTCGCTTCGCTCAGAATCTAAAATAATATTTTCATAAAAGCCTAGTTAGCTCAGAAAGTGATAAATGAAAGAAATCTAAGTTATGGATAGAATTTGCTGTGGACATTAAAGTATGAGATGGGGATAAAGACATATAGTTTTTTGAAATATTAGGCAAATAAAATAAAGATTTATTTCTGGAATTTGGCAAACTGATTCTAAAATTAAGACGGTCAATAATTTCAGGACAATCCACCACATTATTTAATAATTTATGTAAAAATTTCAACGTTAGCAATTTATATCTTTTATCTAAAGGCATAATATTAAAAAGAGGCCCCATCAAAAGAAAGTCGATTGGATAACATAGATCATTTTCCTATTCCTATCACAAAAGGACGTTGTTCATACTGCACTAAAGGTAAAACCGTTTTCAGTTGTTCTAAGTGTTCATTAAGATTATGTATAACAACTATTAACAAGGGAGTGAGAAATTGTTTTTATTCATTTCACAAGATTGAATAATACTTCAATTTTGTTTTCATATATCAATTATTATTTATACCTACTATATAAGTGAGATTAAGAGACTTGGACTTAAATTTGTTTACTTTTTTTGTATTACATGTTATATCTAAACATTTATATAAGATGATTTATGTTATTTTATTTTTAAATTAAAAACCTTGTAATAAATGATGCAGTCAAATCATCAAGAGATGCAATTTCATTTTTTGACACCATTCAGAAAGTGTATGTATTTTTTTCAGCTTCTACTATTCGTTGGCAGGTTCTCTTAAAATATATTACAAATCTCACATTGAAGCCATTGAGTGAAACAAGATGGGAGAGTAGAATTGACGCCCTTAAGCCTTTTCGACATCACATAGGTGATATTTATGATGCTTTATTTGATATAGTTGATAATAATAATTTGGATGCAATGACCAAATATGAAGCAGAATGCCTTTGTAAACATATCAAAAATTTTAAATTCCTTTTTTCTATTGTTTTCTGGTATGATTTGCTTAACCAAATTAACCCAGTTAGTAAGCTAATGCAAAAAGTAAATTTTGACATAAGTACCACATTAAAATTATTGGAATGATTATTAATGTACTTTGAAAATTTAAGATCTAATGACGATGAAGCGTTTGAAAAGTTTATACTTGAGGCAACTGAACTAGCAAAAGAAATAGATGTAGAACCTGTTATTGAACATTCTCAGGGTAGAATTCTGGCACGACATGTTCGAAGAAATTTCAGTTATGAAAATGTGGATGAACCGTTAAATGACCCAAAACTACATTTGAAAGTTGATTTTTTTAATTTTATTCTCGATGTTGCTATTAATCGTATTACTGAAAGATTTGAACAATTAAAAGAACATAATGATATATTTTTATTTTTGTATGAAATTGAAAAAATCAAAATTATGTCACGCGATGAACTTATAAAACACTGTGCTGATTTACAACTCGTGTTAACGGATGGCGATTCCGCCGATATTAATGGGATTGAAATGGCGGACGAATTGACAGTTTTGACGACAATGGTTCAATCAAATTTATCTCCCATTGATCTATTAAAATTTGTGATAAATACAGGAGACTTTGCTCCAAATGTATGTATAGCATTGCGTATACTTTTAACACTACCAGTAACGGTTGCCAGTGGAGAACGGAGTTTTTCTAAACTCAAACTTATTAAAACATATTTAAGGTCAACCATGGTGCAAGATAGATTAAGTGGATTAGCTATGATAGCAATTGAACATGAATTGGCAGAACAACTAAATGACGTTGACATGATAAAAGATTTTGCTAATGCAAAAGCAAGAAAATGCAGTTTTAATATATAACTATAATAGATAACTTATCTTTATGTACTTATTATGAACCATGTACCTATATAACTTTGTTTAGTATTATTTTCATTATACAGTTTAAATACCTAATGATTATAAAAATATTTATATTTATTAATGAAGAACTGGATTTATTTAAATTTAGATTAATGTTTTTTTTTTTCAATAAAAAGTATGTTTATTGATTATTAATTTATTTGTATGTGTTACAATGTAATGGAAGGAAATTTTTTAAATCGCACCGGGCGGCAAAATACCTAAGGCCGGCCCTATTTTTAATATAATAAGTTATTTAAATTTTATTTTAAAAAATATGGAAGACAAGGAAAAATTTTATATTATATTTATAATTCACTTGATTACTCAAACTTAAATTGGTTTATAACTTACGAATAATTTTTGTTTATAATTAAAAAAAAAATATTTTAATCGCGGACGGATTCTTTTTTATTCGTATACTTTTTTTATATGGCCAAATCGTGTATAAACTGCGGTATAGGTAATAGGTCAATATATATTCGTAATACACTAGCGAATAACTATTTATAGTAAACGATATTTATGAATATGAATTACGATACAGATTGATTTCTTCTTGGCTGTGAATATATGAGACGAAAATCGAAAGTTAAACATTTCTGCGCGTTTTATTTCGAATATTTAATTGTACGACTATATTGTGTCACTGAATTGTGCGTAAACGTTATAAAATTTAGTTATTTTTTATTGTCTACATATAAAGTTATAAAAATTCCATGTTAAACATGAATTTTACAATTTTCGACCATCGTATCTTTGATATTATTATATTATAATTTCATAAAATGAAACAGTCGAAGAACTTGTATTGTCTAAGAACACAACAATAAAATATAATAATATATAGATATCACTTTTTTGTGAAATACGAGTTTCATGTTATTATTAAAAAGTACTGATACTCCTGCCGCAGGGATATATGTGTGCATGTCATAGTATTTAATTATAATTATAATTTAAATGCAATGTTAAACCATTGCATTCGAAAAAACGATTCTGAGCGAAATTCAGTCAGATAATGTAGGTTTTGATTAATATATTGCCGTTTTTTCGTCATTTTTTCATCGTTTTTTCTACCGCATAGGACTAATTTTGAAAAATTCGAAAAATGACCTAGAATCTAGGTCCTAGATAAAGTACCAAGAACATCCACTTTCCTACCGGAAACATATGCTGTTCGTGAAAATTGGACCATTATTTCGGGTAGTACAAGTGTCTTCAGTCATAAAAACAAAAAAATATAAATATCAATTTTAAACAGCTATAAAAAAAAATAATACCATGGAATTTTAGATTCTGAGCGAAGCGAAGAATGTATTGGTTTTACAATGATGTGTGTCTTTTTTTTTTTTTGTTTTTTTTTTTTTAAGTATGAAGACACTTTTACTACCCGAAATAATGCTCCGATTATCACGAATAGCATATGTTTCCGGTAGCAAAGTGGATGTAATTGGTACTTTATTTAGGTCATTTTTCGATTTTCTCAAAATTCACCCAAAGCGGTAGAAAAAACGACCAAAAAATGACGAAAAAACGGCATTTTTCAAATTTCGACGAATTCGATTTCATTATTTCACGATAACTCAGGCAATTTTGAAGTTAGAGACTTGAAATTTTTTTTGGTAGTTTATATAGGTACTATGTATATGTGATAAAATTTTAGAACCGTTACGTTCAATTTTCTACAAAATATAGGACTTCGAATATTTCGTAAAATTCTCGTTTTTTTGTATATAATGTTTGATAAA